>CAUYPK010149262.1:0-12766 GCA_963574355.1 Loris lydekkerianus | reverse complement strand
GCCCAGCCTGCAATGGGATCACTTGTTCTTTTCTTGCTTATACGTTTGAGTTCTCTGTGGATTCTGGTTATTAAACCTTTGTCAGAGACATAACCTGCAAATATCTTCTCCCATTCTGAGGGCTGTTTGCTTGCTTTACTTACTATGTTCTTGGCTGTGCAGAAGCTTTTTAGTTTAATCAGGTCCCAGTAGTATATTTTTGAAGCTGCTTTAATTGCCCGGGGGGTCCTCCTCAAAAAATACTCGCCCAGACCGATTTCTTCAAGGGTTTTCCCTGCACTCTCTTCTAGTATTTTTATAGTTTCATGTCTTAAGTTCAAATCTTTAATCCAGCGAGAGTCTACCTTAGTCAATGGTGAAAGGTGTGGGTCCAGTTTCAGTCTTCTATAGGTTGCCAGTTTTTATTTTTAAATGAAATCAAATTGATCAAGCTTTACTCTATGTTTTATAAATTTAGAGTTTTGTTTTTAAAAAAGTCATTTCAAAAAAGAAAAGTCATTTCCACCAAGTCATAAAGATACCTTACGTTGTCTTTTAAAACATGATAGAGGTTTGCTTTTCATGCAGAAGTACATATTAAGCCCCTTGTAATTGTTTTCTCTAAGATAGGAAAAAAGGATCTATTTTTAAATATATGTAAAAATGGTTCTAGCTCTATTTAATGAATAGTTCATCTGTCTCACTACCCAGCAATCTGTTATGACTTCATATTTGCTTACATTTGTTTTCAAGCTCTGTGTTTTTTGTTCTGTTGGTTGGTTCACTTTGTTCATCCATGTGCCAACGATCTCAATTACTAGGGCTTTTTAATTAAATCATTACAAGGTGATGGGATAGGGATGCTGACAGAATCCCATTCCGTCAGCATACCATCCCTCACCATCCCCCAATTTGTTGAGCTAAGGTGAATCTTTTTTTATACAGAGTACTTGTCCTCTCTGTTTTTCACATATATTTTAGAATTATATGTTCACATGAGAAATTCTGTTGAGATTTTATTGCCATTTTACTGAATATACAGATCTATTTGGGAAGATTGTTAACATCCTTATAAAAATAATCATTTCTATACAAGAATTTACTGTTCTTCATTTTTTAAAACACTTTTGATATGGGTGTTTTAGATCCATCCAAGACCATGAATAGATGCTGAATCTTCTATAATTCCCTTCTTGCATGCTTTAAGATGGTCCTTTCCCCACCCTTTTAATTTTTTTCCTTTTTTAACCTGGTTAATTTGAGGAGTTATATTTATCAATCATACCCTGAGCATATCTCTCCTGGTCAAAGCAGAATGCCAGCAAGTGGGAGCCAGTCACCAGTAATTGTACATGGCCCCAGGTAAGTCCAATTTGTAGCCAAATTGGTAACCCCTGGGTTAATATCTAGGCAGTGGCCCTGCAAATTCTATCACCTGTTAAACATGCCTGTGGCTGCATTCATTCCAGAAATAGTATGACATCCCTCATATTTGAAAGGATCCCTGCCAGGGAGGATGTGCACCAGACAGAATATTCCCTTCTATGGAGTGTATGCTATAGATGGTTATTTGGGGTTGAAATTAATGTTAGAGCTGTTTTTCTCTCTGACACTGACCAAACCAATTATTTGGGCGGTTCTTGGCCAGATGCCCTGTGAGCTTCAATGTCACAAATCTGGTCTGGACCATCTTCTAATGAGTAGACTATGTGAAGGCCTGGGTGGAGGAAGATAGCTCGGGCCCCAAATCTGGGGCAGATATGCCAAGGTGTGGCAGCATCTCCTTCTATGATGAAATTGGTCATCAAGAACCTACATCAGGGGCCAGGCACAGTGGCTCATGCCTGTAATCCCAGAACTCTCGAGGCAGGTGGATGCCTCGAGCTCAGCAGTTTGAGAGCAGCCTGAGCAAGAGTGAGACCTTATCTCTACTAAAAATAGACAAACTAGCTGGGCATTGGGGCAGGTGCCCATAGTCCAAGCTACTGGGGAGGCTGAAGCAAGAGGAGCTCTTGAACTCAAGAGTTTGAGATTGCTGTGAGGTATGACCCCAGGGCACTCCACTTATGGTGACAGTGAGACTCTGTCTCCAAAAAAAAAAAAAGTATGTTGATCAACAAAAAAGAGTAAAAAAAATATACTTACTATGCTTTAAACTTCTTTCATAAATAATTTAAATGATCTTTAAAAATCTTTAAGGTACACCTAAAATCCTCTCGTAGCACGCCAGTTGAAAATCTCTGCTCTAGGGGGCTGAGGATATTGAGGAGACAGAGAAACACCTTGTCCTGCCCTGATGAGGATTCTAATTTAAGCGCATAAGTAGACCTTTCAAGCAAATCTTGCAAACTAACAATAAAATGTTAATGGTGCTGCCTACTGCAAGGTAAAAACAATTGGGGGACATAACCCAGGTCATGAGGTCGTTTCACATTACCCCCAGTCTGGTGATTAGTGAGGAAGATTCAGCAGACAGTCACACTTATGGCCATCACTATCACAGTGAGATAACATGAAACAAAATCACCAAAGGGAACAAGCATAAAAGAGAAAACCAGGCTCCTGAGTGTCCTCTTGTGGGGATGCGGGTCACACAGACACATGCAATCCCCCCAACAAGTTGTGACATATACTTGAAATATTGTCCATGATAAAAACTCATTATAAACCCATTGCTCAGGGTTTTTGTGGTGAGCTGATGATGTGGGCACCTTCTACCTAGAGTGTGTCAATGTTCCAGGCACCCAGAAAGAAAGTGGAGTTCAGTATAAACCATGTTATTTGTGCAAATGATTTGGGCAGAGTGAGCCACTCTCACCAGCTCTGGGAGGGGATTGTCACTGTTGAATAGTTAGATTCTGATTCTGTATTTACCTTGTGGATCCCATGTTCCTTGTTCCTCAAGGTCCTTGCTCTCTGAATTTTGACCTCCCTGTGGAAGCAATATGGCAGAATCCTTTTCTGCTGACTTTGACCTGCTTTGGTATCTAGAGAAACTTAGTGATGAGGAATTTCATAGTTTTAAGAGTCATCTAGAACAAGAGATCCAGCAGTTTGGACTGCCACAGATTCCATTGACTGACCTAGAGGTGAGCAAAGAAGTTCTGGTCAACATGTTGACGGTTTCCTATGAGGAACAGCACACTTGGAATATGACACTCAGCATACTGCAAAAGCTTGGTCATAAAGATCTCTGTGAGAAGATCACCATTAGACGAAACCGTGAGTGGGGCCCTTCCCAGAAGGGGGTGGGGGGCTAGGGGCAGGGGGAAGTTTGCAGGGAGCTTGGTTGTTTTGTATACCAAGATGTAAGTATTCTTTGATGACTTCTAAGAGCTTTGTAGTTGAGCCCCTGGAGTTTTCCAGGTATAAGATCATGCCATCTGCAAAGAGCAAGAGTTTGACTTCCTCTGTTCCCATTCGAATACCCTTGATCTCAGTCTCTTGCCTGATCGTACTGGCTAGGATTTCCAGAACTATGTTGAATAGCAGTGGTGATAGTGGGATATCCTTGCCTACTTCCAGTTCTAAGCAGAAATGCTTTTAGTTTACTCCATTCAGTATGATATTGCCTGTGGGTTTGTTGTCCATGGCCTCTATCAGTTTAAGAAATGTCCAACCTAAGCCTATTTTCTTCAGTGTTCTTGTCAGAAAAGATGCTGTATATTGTCAAAATCCTTTTCTGCATCAATTGAGTGAATCAGATGGTCTTAGTTTTTGATTTTATTGTGGTAAATTACATTTATATACATATGTTGAACCAACCTTGCTTGCATCCTTGGATAAAGCCCACTTGATCATGATGTATAATTTTTTTAATGTGTCACTGTATTCTGTTTGCTAGGATCTTATTGAATATTTTTGCATCAATATTCATTAATGATATTGGCCTATAGTTTTCCTATTTTTGTTGAGTCCTTTTTTGGTTTTAGAAGCTTGGTTACTTTGATAAGTGACTTTCCATGTCAAAAGAGGTACTCTTCAGACTGGAAGGAGGACCAGTGATGGGTTGGATGTGGGTTGTGTCCTGTCTTGTGCTTTCTGATTCTTCCCCTATTTTGTCTTCTTGCTAAATGGCTTTAAAATTTTTTTTCCTCTTCTTTTTTTATTAAATAATAACTGTATACATTGATGCATTTATGAGGTACAATGTGCTGATTTTATATACAATTTATTTTTTGAGACAGAGCCTCAAGCTGTTGCCCTGGGTAGAGTGCTGTGGTATTACAGCTCACAGTAACCTCCAACTCATGGGCTTAAGCAATTCTCTTGCCTTAGCCTCCCAAGTAGCTGGGATAACAGGCACAATGCCCAGCTATTTTTTTTGTTGTAGTTGTCATTATTTTTTGGCAGGCCCAGGTTGGATTCGAATGCGCCAGCTCTGGTGTTTGTGGCTGGCACCTTAGCCTCTTGAGCTACAGGTGCCAAGCCTTTATATACAATTTGGAATGCTTACACCAAACTGGTTAACATAGCCTTCACCTCACTTAATGATTATATTAAGGCATTTATACTCTACTCTTAATAGATTTGACATGTACCCTTGCAATATGCACCATAGGTGAGGTCCCACCAATTACCTCCCTCCACCTGGCCTCCCCCCCCCCCCCCTTCTCTTCCTTCCTTCATCCTGGGCTACAGTTGTGTTTTATCTTTTGCATGAAAGTGTGGGTGATTATATATTGGTTTCATAATAGTACAAAGTACATTGGATACTTTTTCTTCCATTCTTGAGATACTTTAAAAATTGATTTTCCCTGGATAAAACATTTAAAGTTAAGACATGAAACTATAACAAATGGTGCTGGGTGAATTGGCTGGCAACCTGTAGAAGACTGAAACTGAACCCACACCTTTCTCCTCTAACAAAAATTGACTTTCACTGGTTAAAGGACTTAAACTTAAGACATGAAACTATAAAAATTCTTGGAGAGAGTGCAGGGGAAACACTTGAAAAAATTGGCCTGGGAGAATACTTTATGAGGAGGACACCTGGGCAACTGAAGCAACATCAAAAATACATTACTGGGATCTGATCAAATTAAAAAGCTTCTGCACTGCCAAGAACACACTAAGTAAAGCAAATAGACAGCCCTCAGAATGGTAGAGGATTTTTGCAAGTTATATTTCTGACAAAGGTCTAATAACCAGAATCCACAGAGGACTCAAACTTATTAATAAGAAAAAAACAAGTGATCCCATTTCATTGTGGGCAAGAGACATGAACAAAAGCTTCTCTGAAGAAGACAGGCACATGGTCTACAGACACATGAAAAAATGCTCATCATCTTTAATCATCAGAGAAATGCAAACCAAAACCACTCTGAGATACCATCTAACTCCCGTAAGAGTAGCCCACATCACAAAATCCCAAAACTACAGATGTTGGTGTGGATGTGGAGAAAAGGGAATACCTCTGCACTGCTGGTGGGAATGCAAGCTAGTATGTTCCTTTTGGAAGGAAGTTTGGAGAACACTCAGGGATCTAAGTGTAGACCTACCATTTGATCTTGCAATTCCTCTTCCAGCTGTATATCCAAAAGACCAAAAATCATTTGGCAACAAAGATATTTGCACCAGATTGTTCATTGCAGCATAATTCATAATTGCCAAGTCTTGGAAGAAGCCCAATTGCCCATCAACCCATGAATGGATTAATAAATTATGGTATATGTATACCATGGAATACTATGCAGATTAAAAAATGGAGACTTTACCTCTTTTATGTTTACATGGATGGAACTTGAAAATATTTTTCTTAGTAAAGTATCTCAGGAATGGACAAAAATATCCAATGTATTCAGTACTACTATAAAACCAATTTATAATCACTCACACTTTCATATGAAAGATGAATCACAACTATAGCCTAGGATAAAGGAGGGAAGGGGAGGGGGAGGAGAAGGGAGTGGGGTGGGTCGATAGAGAGAGGGTTAATAGGGGGACCACACCTATGGAGCATGTTGCAAGTACAAGTTGGATCTATCAGGTGTAGAACACAAATGTCTTAACACTGTAATTGGGTAAATGAGATGAAGGCTATGTTAATTAGTAGGATGTAAGCACTTCAATTTGTACAAATAATCAACACATTGAATCCCATAATGGCATAAATGTATTCATGATTTATGTACAAATGACTTAATAATAATTAAAAAAAAAAGATACTAGAAGAGAGTGCCGGGGAAATACTTGAAGAAATTGGCCTGGGAGAATATTTTATGAGGAGGACCCCCCAGGCAATTGAAGCAACACCAAAAATATATTACTGGGATCTGATCCAACTAAAAAGCTTCTGCACAGCCAAGACCACAGTAAGGAAAGCAATCAGACAACTAAATAGCTTTTATAAAAGTGGCCAGGGTCAAGTGCTTAAGCTAGAGTGGATCCCCTGGTATGGAGCTTTGTCCTAAAAGTGTAAGATCTGGGCCCTATGTATAAAGATTATGGAGAGTTAACACACTGGATACTCCCCTAAGCAGGTCATCATGTTCATTGGCTAACTTAGTATTACCAAACATCTCTGAACTAGACATAATTATGTATCTCAATTGAAAAACTGAATATCTGAATGGTTAAGAGAACTTACCAAGATCATGAATCTAGGGCCAGCCATGGTGGCTCACACCTGTAATCCTAGCACTCTGGGAGGCTGAGGCAAATGGATTGCTTGAGTTCAGAAGTTGGAGACCAGCCTGAGCAAGAGTGAAACTCTGTCTTGTCTCTAAAAATTAGCCAGGCATCATGGCAGGTGCCTGTAGGCCCAGAGCCTCTGGAGATTGAAGCAGGAGGATCACGTAAGCCCAAGATTTGAGGTTGTCATGAGCTATGATGATGCCATGGCACCCTGGCCTGGATGAGAAAGTGAGACTGTCTCATAAAAAAAAAAAAAAAAAGATCATGAATCTAATCCGAAGTCTCCTAGGTAGCAGAGCTAAGAGTTTAAGCAAAATATAAGTGACTCCAAATGCCATGATTTTTTTTCTTATTTTTCTCATCCTTTGAATATTCTCCACCAATCTGGAAAAGATTGTATTGTAAGGATGAATAGGTTTATTCAACCTGGCTGCTTTAATGCAACCTAATAAGTATCTTCATACCTATACCTTTGTGATGAATGGGTAGTGAGTAAAATGCCATTGTTCTTCCTGTACTTTTACTTTATATGAAAATAGGGTGAAACCATTTTACCTCTTGAATTTTTATCTGTATTTTGCATTTTGTCTGCTCTGTGTTCACTCTCTTAGGTAACAAAGAAATGCACAAATGTCTCATGAGGACAAAATTCCTAAGCCAGTGGGAAACATGCCGTTTTTCAGAAATTCATTACTCATTCTTTTCTGAAGTTACTGGTGATATTTTCTACATGCTTGAATCATCATATGATTCTTCAACATCTTCCACAGAGAATCTTAATGTGTTCCTCGTGGGAGACAGAGCCACTGGGAAATCTATGATCACAAAAATCGCAGTGATAAAGTGGACAGCTGGTGAGATGTGGAAGGACACCATCTCGTACATTGTTCACATCACATCTCACAAAATAAATGAGATGACTAATGGCAGCTTGGTTGGGCTGATCTCCAAGGACTGGCCCAAGGACCAGGCTCCAATTGCTGACATCCTATCTGATCCCCGGAAGGTCCTTTTTATCTTGGAGGACCTGGATAACATGAATGTTGACCTGAATGTAGACGAATCTACTTTATGCAGTGACAGCAGACAGGAGGTGCCGGTGTCCGTTCTCCTGGTCAGTTTGCTGAAGAGAAAAATGGTTCCAGGTTGCTGGGTTCTGGTCTTCTCACGGCCTGGTTGTGAGCCTTCCATAAAAGCCTTGATGAACAAGAAAGATTGCTATGTGACCCTGCAGTTCTCTAACGAGAAGAAGCAGAGCTATTTTCACTTATTCTTTAACAACCAAGAGAGGGCTGTGTTAACTTTCAAGTTTGTACTTATGAGTGAAATTCTTGTGGATCTATGCGAGGTCCCACTCTTGTCTTGGATCCTGTGCACTGTCCTGAATCAGCAGATAAGCCAGGGGAAAGATATTGGATTCTCCTGTGAGACACCCACGGATATATATACCCATTATCTCGCCAATGTATTAGCATCTGACCCTGAAGTTACTGCCCGTCAGTATCACCTCATTCTCCTAAATCGTCTGTGTTTACTGGCTTTAGAAGGACTGTCTCACAACACCCTCCATTTCAGCAGAAATGACCTTGTAAGCGTTGGGTTCACCAGTGATGATGTCTCTGTGTTACAGGCCATGAATATTCTCTTGAGGAACAGCAACCACCAAGTCCGTTACGAGTTCATACACTTGAACATCCAGGAGTTTTGTGCCGCCCTCGCGAGCCTGATGGTGTTACCCCGTCGCTGGATCCCCTCAGCCAGGAGGAGAAATAAAGAGAAGAGAGAGTTATATGACAATTTTAGCCCAGTAATTACTTCCATTTTTGGCCTTCTTAATGAGAAAAGGAGAAAAATTCTTGAGACATCTTTGGGCTGTCAATTCCCCATGGTAGAATCTCTTAGGCAGAACTTGCTCATGCAAATGAAATATTTGGGGAACAATCCAAACCTAATGGAACACCACATGCCTTTGTTTTATTGTTTCTTGGAGAATCTGGAGGAAGAATTTGTGAAACAGATAATGAGCTTTTTCTCAGAGGCAACTATTTTTATTCAAGACAACAAAGATTTGATGGTGTCGTTATATTGTCTGCAGCACTGCCAACCTCTGCAGAAGCTTAAGTTGAGTGTTCAGCAAGTCTTTCAGTACAAGACACCCATCTCGATGCTAACTTCTCGGTAAGTCTTAATTAAAACAAAAAATCCCTTTCCTATATACCTGTGGCCTGCCTATAATTTTAGCACTTGTTGTCTCTGAGAAGGTGGACCCTAAAGGCCATGCAGAACTTGACTTCCACTCTATCTTCCAATAAGACCAGCGGTTAAAAAAAAAAAAAATCTCTACTTCAGTTTAAACTTAGGGTTTCCATGTTAAATCTCAGCCTTACTGACATTTTAGGGGCCAGAAAATTCTGTGGCACATGTAGTGGTGATGGGGCTATTTTGTGTATTACAAGCTGTTTAGTAATATCCCTGGCTTCTATCCTGGTGGGTAGCGTGCAGTTGTGACAATAAACACATCTCGAGACATTGACAGATGTACCCTGGTGTATAGAATTGCTGGTAGTTGAGAACCAATGGTTCTGACTTAATTTCTGCAGATCACTTGTATGGATTAACTGAAGTATCCTTATATTCCATGGTGAAAGTGTTCATAATAGCACATAACATTCTATGCTTATTATCAATATGGGTGTTTCTAGGTCTATAATATTTCTACAGTTAAAGGCACTAAACACTGTTGCATTTTGCCCAAATATGGAATCACCAACTACACTTAGCGAGCCTGGGTGTTGTTTTTCATCCTTGACAAGGCTTTGTCTCTTCCTGCCTCATGTATTAAGTCAGAGTCAGGTACAGGTCTCTCCAAAGATACAGTAATATATGTAGAGGGCACCCCAAAGGTATATACATTGTAAGAAAGAAAAAAATTCTGTATTATATTTGTAATGCCCAACTCATGTTTGACTTCTGCAATGAATTATAAGAGGTGCTCAGCATGACTTGTATTCATCTTTTGTTATTGGCATATATTGAGTATTTTAATACAGGCTTTTCTTTCCTTAAAATGTGTACATATGCTTTTAGCACCCTTTGTGTGTATGTGCATTGTTTTTCAAATTGTTGGAGTAGAGCTGATTCTGCTGGAAAATCCCATTTTTCTTTTCTACAGTCAAATAAGGGGCCTCGCCTTCTGGATGCATATCTGCTCTCTATTTTACACCAAGGAGAACTTCCGGGAGTTGGAAATTTGTACCAGTGACTTTAACAGGATTTCAGAACTGCTTCTGTGTAAAGCCCTGAGACATCCTAACTGTCAGCTTCAAACACTCAGGTACTCCACCAGTCTCTGCCTCAGAGTTCCCCAGGGAATAGCAGTGGTCTCCTCTTCCTTCTCTGGGGGAGATGAAACACAAGAAAATGATTATCCCACGTGATAAATACTAACACTGGGAAGGGAATGAAGGCAGGTGAATGTGCCCATCATAGTAAGGGGGTTGGGGAGCTCCTGAAATCCCTATTATTGTTTTTAGAAAATAAAAGATAATTGATTCAGATATTGATGAATCACAAGCTGTCTAGGTGAAAGAAAGTGATATCATTTTCGATTCTGTTCAAACATATGTATGAGACTCCTTCTCCTCTTTACCTCCCTCCCCAAAGGTGGCTTAAGCACATAAGGCTTATTTTTCTACTCCACGAAAGGTCTGGAGATAGAATGATTGTGGCAGACACAATGTTAGGTCAGGTTTGTCGGTCTGTGCCCAAGATGATCTTGGGTCCAGACATCATGGCTGCCTCAGGAAGTACCAGCAGGAGGAGGCTAAGCTTCTGTAGTTTCGTTGATGGTTATAGATTCTTCCTCCTATCACTCTCCTTACTTCTCATTGACATACTCTCCTTTCTTTCTTTCTTTCTTTCTTTCTTTCTTTCTTTCTTTCTTTCTTTCTTTCTTTCTTTCTTTCTTTCTTTCTTTCTTTCTTTCTTTCGACAGAGTCTCACTCTGTCATCCTGGGTAGGGTGCTATGATGTTATCATAGCTCACAGCAACCTCAAATTCCTGGGGTCAAGTGATACTCCTGGCTCAGCCTTCTGAGTAGCTGGGACTACAGGTGTCCACCACAATGCCCAGTTAGTTTTTTTATTTTTAGTAGAGACAGGGTCTCACTCTTGCTCAGGCTGGTCTGGAACTCCTGAGTTGAAGCAATCCATCTGCCTCAGCCTCCCAGAGTGCTAGGATTACTGGTATGAGCCACAGTGCCTGGCCCACCAGAGGATGATTCAATGTTCAACAGCCTGGTGTTGGGATTAGCGGAAACATTTTGACCTGATTGGGAACCTAATGTTGAGTACAGCATGTGAGGAGATGATTAGCATTCACAATCTGTGCTAGGATGGAATAGGGCAAGCAGGAAAATTGCAGTAGTGTTCATGTTGCACCTGATGTTTCCTGGAAGTTCCCATGACTTTTGTCTTCTGCAGGTTGTCCTATGTTTCTGTCAGCTCTAATTTCAATGACTTGTTCATGTCAATGGCTCGTAACAAGAACCTGACCTTTCTGAATGTGAATTGTATTCCCATTTCCCCGATGATGTTTTCCCTGCTGCGTGAGGCCCTGAGCAGTCCCACGTGCAACATACAGCATCTGAGGTGAGTCCCTACTTGGCCCAGGGCTCAGTGAGGGGCGAAGTCAGGTACTGGTGTGCAGAGGTGCTCCCTCTGTCCTTGATGTCATTCCTTCTTGAAGATTGTTAGCACATGGTATATTTCTCTATCACCAGCATTATTCCTGTCATTTTGATTGATCTCAACTGCTACATCAATCTTTTCTATCACTTGGGTTTTCACTCCTATGACCTAATTTCTCTAATGATCTAGTTCTCCTGTTCATTCTCAGGTACACAGTGCCCTGGTCAAACCCTGAAGAAACACTGTCTGAGGGAAATGCTATGTAAGCCACAGAAGTAGTTTAAATTTTCTAGGAGCCACATTTAAAAAGTGAAAGGAAACAGCCAAACATTTTAAAATTAAACCTTAACCCAATGTATAAAATTAATATCAATACATAATATTTAATTAAAAACCATCAATGAGATTTTATATTCCTTTTTGGCATGAAAACTTCAAAATCTGGCATAAATTCTATCTTCATAGAACATCATCATTCTGATGGTAAATTTTCTTTTTCTTTGAGGCTATATATTTTTTAATTTTTTTTATTAGATCATAACTGTGTATATTACTGCATTTATGGGGTACAGTGTGCTAATTTTATATACAATTTGGAATGCTTACATCAAACTGGTTAAGATAGCCTTCACCTCACTTATTTAATTGTTGTGTTAAGACAGTTTTACTCTACTCTTCATATATTTGACAAGTACCCTTGCAATATGCACAGTAGGTGAGGTCCCACTGATTACCCTCCCTCCACCAAGCCAACCCCCTCCCTTCCTTTGCCCTCCTCTTCTCTTCTTTCTGGGCTATAATTCTGTTTTATCATTTGTATGAAAGTGTGGGTGATTATATATTGGTTTCATAATAGTACTGAGTACACTGGATATTTTTTCTTCCATTCTTGAGATACTTTACTAAGAAGAATATGATCCAAGACATTTACTGGTGTGATGAAAATGTGTCAAACGGTTTATGAAACTAGTGTATGATGCCCCATGATCATATTGATGTGCACAGCTATGATTTAATAATAATAATAAAAAAAGAATATGATCCAGCTCCATCCACGTAAACATAAAAGAGGTAAAGTTTCCATCTTTTTAATGGCTGCATAATATTCCATGGCACACATATACCACAATTTGTTAATCTATTCATGGGTTGATGGGCACTTGGGCTGCTTCTAATTGCTAATTATTAATTGGACTGCAATAATTAATTGGACTGCTAATTATTAATTGGACTGCTAATTATTAATTGAACTTGCTAATTATTAATTGGACTGCAATAAACATTCTTGTGCAAATGTCTTTGTTGTAAAATGATTTTTTAAATTATTTATTTAATTATTAAATCATATCTGTGTACATTAGTGCAGTCAAGGGATATGATGTGCTGGTTTCATATACAATCTGAAATATTTTTATCAAACTGTTTAACATAGCCTTCATGGCATTTTCTTAGTTATTGTATG
>CAUYPK010149257.1:0-21341 GCA_963574355.1 Loris lydekkerianus | reverse complement strand
ATTTTTATCTAGGAAGACAGCTAAATCTTCATCAGATCTGATTTTTATTGTATTCAGTGTGTAAATTTTATGAATATTGTTCTATGAGTAATGTGGAAAATTTTTATAAATGTGAGCACATATGTTTAGTCTGAAATAATTTGTAGTTTTGAAGCAAGTTTTACACTAAACTTATGGTTTCATAAATAGTTTGGGGTGTTTCTGTCTTTTACTTCAGTCACAAACCTCAGGAGAAGCAACAAAAATTTAGAATTAAGAATTTTATTCTGAACTTTTTAAAATTTAAGAGCCAGGGAGTTGCATCATGAAAGCCTTTATATAAAAATTTTGTATGAGTAAACATTTCAAACACATAGTAGTAAATACAAATTTTTCTTAAATTTTTGTTTTCACTTTGATCAGTGAAATTTGATCAAAATTGATCAGTGAAATATTTGCTTTGCTTAATATTTAGGTATCCCTTATGCCCAATAACGTAAATATTTATTATGTTGTAGAAGTTTCAAAATTAATCAATTATCATGGCATAGCACCAAAGACTGCAAAAACCTCACTGTGGTGCATTTGTAGATTTTGAAATCGGTAACCTGCTGACATGGATGCCGGTGAATTCATGATGATGAAATCAGGTAAGTACATTTAACCTCATGAGCTGCTATGGTTCACTGACTCTTCTTTTACTCAGCACCTTACCTGGCATGCCCTCAGTAAGACTTGGGGAGCCATGTAACTCCTTTTAATATATGTTTACCCTTGCTTAAATTTCAGGAAAGCTGCACCCACATCCCCTTTCTGGCATTACAGCCATGGAGCCTCTCACACTCAACTATTGAATCATTTGACCCCATCCAAAAGAAATTCTTTTTGTTTAAATAGTTCAGTCAGGTTTGGGGGAGAGAAACACAGACCTATTAGGTTTTTTAAGGGTTTGTTTTGCCTTTACTACTCATTTTATGAAAATATAGTCTTTGGTTATCAAGTTTGAAAAAAAGAAAAGTGAAAAATACATGTTTTAAAAAAAATTTTGTTCTTCTTGTGCCAGATAATTTAGTAAACCTTAAGAACTGAGAAAGTAGTACAAACATTTTATGAAGAAAATCAAAAAGAAATGTCCACAGCTCAATATGTGATCAAATAGGGCTATAGTTGAATATGAGCATAACTTTTCTTTAAATTTCAGAATGTTAGGAGGTATGCATGTTTTGTTTACATATTTCATCTTTGTATAGATTGAGTCGAAATTTTAAGTGTGCCTTCATCCAGTATGTACTGTACCCAATTGGTGTGAATGTACCAATCTTCTCCTCCGCTTCCCCCCAGCTCGACTTTCATTGAGATTTACTTCCATATGTGCACTTAAGTGTTGATTGATTAGTTCTGATTTGGTATTGAGTACATGTATTTGTTTCTCCATTCTTGTGATTTTTCATTTAGAAGAATGGCTTCCAATACCATCCAGGTTGTCACAAAAGATACTAGATCACCATTTTTTTTATGGCTAAGTAGTAATCTATAGTGTGTATACACCACATTTTATTATGTGAAGCTGGTCCAGGTGCAGAGGTGGTTCTTCACCTACTGCTTCCCTTGAGTAGCCTTAAAAAAAAAAATGAACCAACATAAAATGAAAAAACAAACAAAAAATGAAAAGATTAGAAGAGTCTGCATACAAAGGGATGGCCTCATCCCATTGAGGGTGCAGTGATAGTGATCGTAGTGAAGAGTTAATTGAGTTATTTGTAAGTTTTACTACTGTTAATTATAAATTGGTTCCTTAAGCTTGTTTTCTGAATGGTGACCTAATAATTAGAAGAGTAAAAGCTTTTGTGAATTAATATTATGTGTGAATTAAAGGATTTTAGTGCTCAGTAATTTTCCCCCCAGATTTAATTTTGGAATTATTCTTCAATAGATTTTCCATAATATTAGCATAGTTTATGAAATATCTCATCTGAATAAAAATTATATATTTTTGCTAAAGTAATTTTCTTCTAAAATGATCTTGTTATTATTGAGATTGGATGAAGATCTCACTAATACATTTTGGGAGAAAATTAATGAAATTTCTGCTCAGGCAGTATATAGCACAAAGAAAACTAAATTTAATAGTAAAAATCAAAAAATTCTTGTTATTCTAACTAGCTGCATGATCTTCAACAAAGGCATTTAGTTTCTGTGGGCCTTGCTGTCTTTCATCTATAAAATATTGTACCAGGTTATCTCTGAGATCATTTCCAGTTTGTAGAATGTATAATTATCAAGATTTTAGTAAAATTCAAGTAATATTCATTTTAAGTATTATAGTAAGCAGCTAGCATTTTGTAATAGAATATGTCCAGTTTATTAAAGCAACTGTTAAACACATACAACTTCTTTAAGCAGATAATTGATATTTGGTTCATATTTACTGCTCAATGTATGTAATTTTCACTAGATGAAATAAAATTTATATTTAGATTTGTATTTGTAACTAGGTTACCTGAGTACTTTCAGACTGTATATTTGGGCTGATGGACCTATTTCCCAGATAGTTTCCCCATTTATTTTCTCCATATCATCTTTTGGCTAATAATTGCTCTTGGAGGTATCCCTACTTCTTCATACTTAATACATCTCCATTTACATCTTTGGTTCTCTGAGGCCAAAACATCAATAAATGAGAAGCAAAAACAATATTTGTCTAAATTTACTACTCATCTAAAATTATGTAACTCTGGGACACATTCAATAGTAAACAAGGCTAAAGAGTTAATAATGTTGATAAAAATGCCATTGAGTCCTTTCTTCTCTAAACATGTACTGAGCACTAGCACGGCAAACACTGTGCTGGGTACTGAGGATACAGATAAATGAGACACATTTGCTTCCCTGTAGGAGTTCACAGTTTAGTTGGTAGGAGAAACACTGGAGCACACGTTACGTAATGAGCACAGTAATGGGAATTTATGGGCTTATAGAAATGTGACATGGGTTTATAGAAACACAGGGGCACTTAACATAGCCTGGAGAAATTAGAAGAGGCTACCTAGAAAAAATAATGCCTGCATTGCATTTTGATTGAGGTTAAGGGTGAGGGTCATGGCAATTCCAGTTAAAGAAGGGTACTGTGGACAAAGACCACATGTAGAAAAAGCTGAGTTGTGTGTTGATTATAAGGACTTCATATGTATGTCATAGGCAAGGCAAGAAGTGGTAAGAATTGAGACGACTATTTAGGTGCTCAGGAATAAGAGAAGGAAGTCTTGTGTTCAGTGTTTGGGAGCTTGGACTTTAATCTGTAAGCAGTGAGACACCATTGAAATATTTTAAGGAAGGAAATGACTTGCTGGGGTTTTGTTTCACCTATTTCATAATCTGAGTAATACCACAATTTTTAAAAGAGGAAATCACTTTCATTACAAAATCATGCAGAGAGTAATTTGATTCTTTTATGCGCTATTGTTTGTATTTTTCTTCTAGAATCACTTTTCTAAGATCTGATTATTACTAAAAATTACATAGGTGACCTAAATCATCTAAAAACACCTAGACCTACTGTGTTCTTTATCAGACCCATCTCCAGAATACAGATATAGATGTATGTACTTTGAAATGTACTTTGTTTTTATTTTTTATTTTTTATTTTTTATGTTTGTACTTTGTTTTATCCAAATCATTTGAAATATATTTTTCAATGCATAGACTATGCTATAATTTGATAAAGCTTTTTTTAATACTTTGTCTTAACCTAGGAAGTACAACTGCTTCAAAGTTACAGAGAGACATACCAGTTGGTCCCCCCATGAGCTGTGTCCTCTTGCTCAGGTATCTGGTGACATACACTAGATTATTATTTAGCAAGCAGTGTCTTGAGGACTCCAGCACTGGACTCAAACTTCTTGGGCAGTTGGCATCAAAGAACAGATGTTTCTTATGCCAGTGTCACAGTAACCCTGTTGAAAAGGCTAGGGTCTGCTGATCTTAGTTGTGTCCTGTCAACTCCTCTAATAGTATGCAGAGTTGTAGAGAATTGGAGTGCATCTTCTAGAACACAACCCATGATGCACCTCCCACAGGTTGGGAGGAGTCTTGGGGTGGGGAGGATGGTCATTTTGCTAAGTCAAGTTTCTTGGTTATGCTATTTATGGCCCTTGCCCTTGAAGAGCAAAATTAGAACTGTATTAGTGCCTTAGCTAAACTTCTCAACCTAGATTTTCACCTGAGGCCATACAGGAATATAATTATTAAATTCCTGTGTATCAAAATAACAAATTTTCTAGGATTTAAAAAAAAACAAAGTTGTATAAAAACAAAGATCAAGAAGTACCCACAAAACCTTTATGAATTTTCACAAAAACAAATAAAAATGCTTTGCTTTTATGACCATATAAAATGTCTTTTCTATAATGGAAATGTCTTAATTTTCAAACTTAACATATACTTTAAGCAATTTTAATATTTAAGCCTTGGCAAACTTGTGCTCTTTTTGAATGTGAAATCCAACTCAGGCAGTAGGACGTTGCAGTAATGATCTGGAACTCTGCTTTCTATTTAGCCACTTGTGGTTGTTAAATTAAATAAAAATTGTATTTCTTCAGTTGCATTAGTGACATTTCAAGTGTCCAGTAGCCACATGTGGTCAGTGGCTCTTGTCAGACAGTGCGGACATAGAGATTTCCATCATCAATCACAGGAACTTGTCTTGGACAGTCCTAGTCTAGAAGATAACCACAGTTCTTGGTAAAAGTTTTGACAGCCTAACTAGGAATAGTTTCTAACCCTGCATTTGGCATGCACTCAAACAATAAGGGACTCTTCCTTATATATCTAGCCCAGGGAAAATATCTATATTCAGCACTTCTGAAATGCTAGTTTTCTGATTATAAAATCTTTTATGACATAGTAGATGTGTTCAGCAGAGCTGGCTTTAAATTATTTCTTTTTTCATGTTTAATTCCTTTATAAAACCATGTCGGTATTTCAAAATATAAATCACACTTAGGAGTAAAAATATTTTCAACCAATAATTTGCAGAAATTAGTTTTCTTTCTAGATGACTGGTGTTAATGTGATAGCATTAAGTGGGACCAGAGAACTCATTTGTTTTGTAACTTTCATTATAGATTATTTAGGAAATTTCAGTGAAGGATTTTGTTATGGTTTTCCTGGTAATACAGGAAATATGCATTGTACAGATTATACCGTATATACTCGAGTATAAGCCGAGTTTTTTCGGCACAAAATTTGTGCTGAAAAACCCTAACTCGGCACAAATTTTGTGCCGGAAAAACTCAGCTTATACTCGAGTATATACGGTATATTGTGACAGTTTTTGTCACTGAATATTAGTGTTATAAAGGCAATGTATTGTTTGTGTGTCCAGAAAATCCTCCAAAAAGGCATGGGTTAATTCCTAAAAATCTTAAGGATATGCCACCACTAGTTAGTAAGAAAATCTCTCCTGAGATTTACCTATCCAGTACTATTTCTTGTAAAAAGAATTACCTGTAAGTAAGTATCAAAAACTTGTGAAATGCTGGTAATGTGACATAAACTACTCATTATTCCTAAGATAGGTTTGTTTAATCTGTGTTACTGACAGTCTTTAATTTCACTTGAAAAATTAGCATAATTTCATGTAATGCGCAAGCATCTTGGTTAGCAAGTAAAAGTAAACTTATGTACCTGAAATTTATGAAAATCTAAATGGATGTCTAATAAATTGATTGGATAATCAAAATGCAGTTGTGTCTTGCTTTGTGAGTGGCAAGTTTTTCAAAAGGAGTATTACACATTATGTTTCAAATGCATTCTTTATTTTTATTGCTCATCTCTGGTGAGCCTTTAAAACACCGAAGTTTTGGTTAATAAGGAATGTTGATTTGTGCTGTATCCATCGTTTTTTCTTGAATTATATCATCAGCTTCATAGGATGTCTCATTTGTTGAATTTGATGCTGCATTTGAGTTGAGGACTTTGGTTTTTCCATTTGGCTGGCCTGCAAATACACAAAAAGTATGAAATAATTATTTGAAATGATCATGTAAAATTTGAGTTTTTAAAATGTATCTTTACAAAATAATTTTGTAGCAATATTGAAAATGTGATGCCTTGAAAATACTATATGGATGAGAATTCAGTCATTTCAAAGCTGTTTTTTGAACATTTCCTTCTGAAAGTCAAATAAAGGAAATGTTAAGTAACAGAAGTAAAAAATTCATTTTCATACTTACCTACCTTTCTTCATGCTTCCGTGAGGAAGTTATGCATTTGATAAGAAGGTAAGTTTCTGGGTCACTTAATAAAAGTGTGACTTTCCCTATCCTCTGCATGAAGCAAATAAACTACATTAAAACCAATCATAACAATTTGCAATAATCTTAATGCTTTCCCATTATAACCAATTTAGATGTGACTTTTAAAAAAATACATTTGTGCCACAGTCTCATTCACTCACTAAATAAAAACGAGAGACCAAAATGAGCAAAGATAAACTTTGCTCATCTGAAGGGCTAACAAACTTACAGCAAAGAAATGGATGATTAGTCAATGGCGGTGTTAGAGAAGTTGAGTAATAAAGAAATTTCACCAATATGTAAAACGTTCTATATATTTAAATAACATAAGAATACATAAAAAACAGTGTAAGAGATTACTAATGTCCTGATCTCAGCAACATCTGACCCAGTTCTTTCCTTGGCTTCCACGATGCCGGCCTTCCTTGACTCTCCTACCTCACTGTTACCTCTTGTTGCTTTTTCTTTCTCCAAGAGCTGTTAGACTACAAGTGCCTCAGAGGTCTGCCCTGGGTTTTGGTCAGGTCTCCTTAATTAGATTGGTCTCATTAGTACTACAGAGTTTAACACTATCTGTGTGCTAATGACTCCCAGATCTGTCTCTGGCCCAGACCTCTTCTAACATCTAAACTCAACTTCCTTGACATCTAACCTCTCCTTCCATCTAAACTCAACTTCCTAACATCTAACCTCTCCTTCCATCTAAACTCAATATTCTCCACTTGAATATTTGGTGGACATCTCCAACTGAATCCAAAACTGAAAATTAAGGTTAATCTCGGAAAAACAAAAGCCTCCTCCACTAGGAGTCTTCCTCTTCTCAGTTGCAGGCAACTCATGTCTCCTGTTGCTAAGGCTTCTCTTTTCTGTCACCCCCTATGTTAAATCCATCAGGAATGCTGTAGGCTAAATTTTAAAATACATAGCTGGGCATGGTGACACACACCTGTAGGCCACAACTACTTGGGAAGTTGAACCGGGAGGGTTCCCTGAGCTCAGGAATTCTACATTACAGTGAGCTATGATCATGCTACCTACACTTCAGCCTGGCTGATGGAGTGTGACTGTTTCTCAAATACATACATATATACATCCAGAATCCAAACACTTCTTACCAAGATTACTTACCTTTAGAAAATACATCGAATCATGTTCTCTGTCCAGAACCCTTCACTTCACCCTCAAGTCTTTAAAATGGCCTACGTGATTTCATACACCAT
Organism: Loris lydekkerianus; assembly: GCA_963574355.1. NCBI lineage: Eukaryota > Metazoa > Chordata > Mammalia > Primates > Lorisidae > Loris > Loris lydekkerianus. The sequence goes on along the minus strand of CAUYPK010149257.1, from coordinate 13,846 downwards.
AAATCTCCCTGACGTCATCTTTTTTCTGCTTCACTTGTTGGTTTACTCAAAACTCTCATCAAGCATTTCAGGCTCATGCCATCCTATAGGACCTTTGCAAAGGTTATTCACTCTTGTCTAGTATGCTTTTCTCTGAATAAACTGCATGATAACTCTCGTTTCCAAGTCCTTGCTCAAAAGTTACCCATTCAGGTGGCGCCCAATAGCTCAGCGCTGGCCATGTAACACCAAGGCTGGCATGTTTGAGCTTCACCCGGGCCAGCTAAACAATAATGACAACTGCAACAAAAGAAATAGGCGTAATAGTGGGCGCCTGTAGTCCCAGCTACTCGGGAGGCTGAGGCAAGGGAATCGCTTAAGCCCAAGAGTTTGAAGTTGCTGTGAGCTATGACACTACAGCACTCTACCAAGGGTGACAAAGTGGGACTCTGTCTCAAAAAAAAGAAAAGTTACCCATTCAGACACATTCTTCTTAGTAAAGCATCACAAGAATGGAGAAGCAAGAATCCAATGTACTCAGTTCTGATATGAAGACAATTGATGCTAGTACATGGTGGGGAGCAGGGGAATGAGAGAGCAGAGGGAGGGAAAGATGGAGGGGGGGGGATCACAGTGTGTGACACAACTCTTGGGGGCAGGACATGATCCTAAGAGGGACTCTCCCTAACAAATGCAAGTAGTGTAACCTGGTTCTTTGTTCCCTTAATGAATCTCCAACAATTAAAAAAAAAAAGTTACCTGTTCAGTAAGATCTACCCTAAACACCTATTAGAATTGCAGCTTCCATACTCCCTATCTCCAATCTCTTCTGCCTGTTATTACTGTCCATAATTATTTTCTAACTTAACTTACCTATTTATCATGCTTAGCATTTATTGTCTACTTCCCTCACTAAAATTCAAATAAGGATTTTGTTCATTAATGATGTGTCAAGAAAAGTGTTTTTACACAAGCTGATGTTCAATATTAAGTACATTAATAAACTGAAGGATAGGACTGAAAGTTTTACATTGTAAAAACTTTAAAATTGTAGGTGGCAAAAGACAAGATTGAAAGCCAGTTGAGGAAAAAATGTTTACAACAAATGATTCATGTCTAATATGTAAAGGTCTCATACATACCAAAATATAAGATTAACACCTCTTAGTGGGTGAAGAAATGGACAGAAAGGTATATGGCTAATAAACAAACGTGAAAAATCTTCAACCTGCTGGTCAGAAAGAAATGTAAATTCAAAAGATATGATACCATTTTTCATCTCAATTAGGTACGAATAAAAAGTGATATTGTTTGTCGATGGTGTAGCATCATGGGAGTATAAATTGGTACTTTTTTTTTTTTTTTTTTTTTTTTGCAGTTTTTGGCCAGGGCTGGGTTTGAACCCGCCACCTCCAGTATATGGGGCCGGCACCCTACTCCTTTGAGCCACAGGCGCCATCCTAAATTGGTACATTTTTAAAGTCTGAAACATTCCTACCCTGTAATTCCATCTTAATCTGAAATTGCCAAGGAAACCATCAAAGATGAGATCACAAACTCATAGACAAGGGTATTCACTGATTATCTGAAATACCAAAAAATGTAAGCTCCTTAAATTTCCGATAATAGAACTGTTAAATAAATTTTCACATATAGGGTATCATGTAGCCATATAATTTTAAAAGGTGGTTTCTAAGAAATTTTCAATTATATGGAAAATGCTCAAAGTATGATGTCAAGTGAGAAAAAATGCAGAACTATGGACAATATAATGGTAGTTAATACTTACATGGCACTCACTGTCAGTCTCTCTCAGCCAAAGCACTTTAGGATCAAATCTGAACATGGTGAGGCTGAGGATCCGGCTGTGCTTTCCTCTCCTGCCTCAGTTCTCCCCACTCCCTTCCTTGTACTTGGCATTTCAGACATAGAAAGTTCCCCAAACTTGCCCTGCTCACTCTCTGTTCCCAGCCTCTTCCCACTGCTTGATGTCCCACATGCCCCAGCCTCTTTTGCTTAAAAATTCCTCAGGTTTTAGAAAATCAGCCCTAAACCTCCACAGGGGACGTCCATTAGCCCAGATTCCATTTTCTGTGACAAGTAGCTTCAGTACATCCTCTTTCTTTTTGCTAACTAGCCCATCTTCTCATTATGAGTTTTAATTCTTTTTACTTTAGTTAAGTCTAAAGCCTCATGTTTAAGTGTGTGAATACTTCCTGCCTTTCTCTGATAAGTAAACTGCTTTTTTTAAAAGTAAAAAATATAGGTCAAAAAAATGTTTTTCTATAAGTAAAATGTTTTTCTATAAGTAAACTGCTGTCTAAGTTCAATCACGACACCCCCCTCCCCCCATCACCTGGTCAATTTGGTGGTTGAACACTCAAGGAGTTTTGAAGGATGACGTCTCCCTGCAGCTCCATATCCTGCCTATATGACTGACACACGTGCAGTATTGATCTCTGGGCTGATATTTAAGGTACTTACATTTAAAACCTATGGCCTAGAGTGGTACAATATATGACTTTATCTCATTACTTCTTTTCTGAACTTTTTGGTGGTAAAACAAGTTACTTAATGTTCTAATTCTAAACATCCAATCATTATGTTTAAATCATATAATTTGATTTTTAAAAGCTAATTTATTATAGGTACAATAGTTTCCAGTCTAGAAAATTTTCCTTTGTTTAATAAGCAAGCAAAGCCGTTTAAGATAAATGGGGAGAGCTGGCATGAAAATGTTACGAACTAAAACTTCTTGACTTTATTTGCAAAGTAAACTTTAAAAAATACATTCCATTCAAATTTAGCCAGATGTTTGTAGGTTGCTTATTTGACACATTTTTATTCTTTAGTATCCTAGCAGGTGAAAGTAAAAGATCAAGGATGTAAGATGCAACTTCATTTCATATTATCTGGATGGCATTTGTGTCTTATATAAGTATTTATTTAAATATCAAAAATGTTCATTTTTAGAATGCCTGGGAAGTCTAAAAACTGTAATTTTGATTAATTCAAGTCCTTCATGTTTCCTGAACTTTTTATATACTTAAATTCATAACAGTTTAATCAGACTTTTAAGGTTTTATGCTTTGTCACAGCCAAATTTTTTTAATGAAAACACCCAGGAAGTTATTTCCCTCACTTAATTATTTTGGAGTTCTCTGGAAGTTGTCTCTATTCTTGCAGTCTTTGTTTCCATTATCTGTTTCTCTAGCAACTGAAACAGGTATTCCCCTCTAAGATTTAAAGCCTTCATATTACAGATTTTTATCTTTCTTTGTTTTTTTTTTTTGAGACAGAGTCTCAAGCTGTCACCTTGGGTAGAGTGCTGTGACATCATAGCTCACAGCAACCTCAAACTCTTGGGCTTAAGCCATTCTCTTGCCTCAGCCTCCCAAGTAGCTGAGACTATAGGCGCCCGCCACAACGCCTGGAGGTTTTTTTGTTTTGTTTTTTGTGTTTTTTTTGGTTGTAGTTGTCATGGTTGTTTGGCGGGCCGGGCTGGATTTGAACCTGCCAACTCTGGTATATGTGGCTGGCACCCTAGCTGCTTGAGCTATAGGTGCAGAGCCACTTGCAGGGGTCCTCACACTACGGCCTGTGGGCTAAATGAGGCGGTGTGATTATATTTGTTCCTGTTTTGTTTTTTTACTTCAAAATAAGATATGTGCAGTATGCATAGGAATTTGTTCATAGTTGGGTTTTTTTAAACTATAGTCCGGCCCTCCAACAGTCTGAGGGACAGTGAACTGGCCCCCTGTTTAAAAAGATTGAGGACCCATGAATTCTAGGGCTTATAAAACTATTCCTTCCCCAGCCTCCACTCATTACTTACTTGGCTACTGGATCCTTCCAATATTTTTGGAAGTGTGAGTAAAAATATTTTTTCACAGTGGCTTCCTAAGCCAAAGCAATTCTCCTAAGAAAACCATTTGTTATGCGATTAGGAAAAGATCTATGATAAACACCTCTAGTGTTCATTCTCTTCCCACGGCTTATAAAACTCCAAAAGCAGTTTCATTATCCTTCCCCGTGGTAACTCAGAAGAGCTCAAAGAGTGAGGCAAAGAGTCTTTGAGGTAATTCTAAATGACAAAGAATGAGACATTTCAGCAACCACAGCTTTTCCTAATTTTCCTTTAATAAACGGAAACAAATTTCCTAACTAACGAAGTAGGGATAAAAACAGCTGCCTCTTTTCTGTCAGAAGGTTGTAACTTGTATTCAGTATTAAGTAAATCTGTAATACCACTGAGCTGCCAAGGGATTTGTTACACCTAAAGATTCTTATTGAATTCTCCCTTTAGGTGAGTGCAAATTGCCAAGATCCAACCTTGCTTCCCATTCCTATTCTTTTCTGTTTCCCCTAGTAGTCCAATCATCAGTGGTAAATCTCAACCTTCTTTTAATCCTAAACCCCCAGATGGCATCCAAATGAAAGCTTTGGCCTTTGCCAAAATTTAAATACAATTCATCAAAACAAAATCTTCTTACTTATCCTCATTATAGCCAACACCACGGTTGAGATCGTTAAATTTTACATTTATTTTCAAAGCCAGTCCTCAAGGACCAATTTATCTGATAAATTGAATAAACTGAATTCTTCCCTTGCCTGCCACTTTGAAATATCAAAAGAATGATGGGGACCTCCTCGGGTCCTTACCTCCTGGCTATCTGGCAGAACTGTAATTGAGCTTTTCTGCCATTACCTGCCTACATCTTCCTAGCTTCTGAGTTACCATTCTGAAGTCCTTCAGCAGTTTCCAACTATTAATCTAACCAGATTACTTTATTATTTAGTAGAAAATACACATCCCACTCATCCTGCAGTTCCTTCCTCTAACAAGCAAACTTAAATTTGCACCATAAAGGTGTTTTTTTGATTTGTAAGGTATGTTTTCCCTTTAAATTCAATATGGGGGTACACAGGATTGGGTCTGAGCTAGATAGAGAAGTGAGCAAAACTTGCCTGTCACCTCTTGTTCTGTTGCCCTCCCTCTTTTACAATGGCCTTTCCCTCCAGAAGATGTATAGAGGGATCTCATGTAAGAGCACTTAAAAACTCATCATGAAATTTAGAATCTGAGACTAGCCCTTTTCCTTTACCCACCCATCAACGAATGGAGGCGGTTATATTGAGAAATATCTTTCCAACCCTATTTCTTCCAGAATTCTCCTTTTTTTCCTTTTCTGCATTGTTATATTCTTCTAACCATTGATGATTAAAATAGCTTGCAAAAGAATTTAGCTGATATTTTAAATCCTTGAAATGAATATTTCACAATGAAAGACGGTCTTCTGTTTTGCTTATTGGTTTGAACATGAGCTAGGATCGCCTGACCCTGTACCTTGAGGAGGACTCAGAAATGCTAAATGTAGCAGTAGCTTTCCTGAGCATTTTGACTTTCTACACTCTAGAAAATAAAGAAAAAAGTTGTAGGAAATTCCAGGCTCATTATTTTAAGTAGAAATATCTTTCTACTTCAGGGAACACAGGTGGCCTTTTATGCCATTGAATTCAAATTACCCCCATCTTCTACTAAGACCTTTAATGAATTCTTAGAAAGTATTTTGAAACAAAGACTGGTATTACTAAATAATTTGGCAGCCTAATTAATAAATAAGAGCTTTCAGAGTTTTTTTTGTTTGTTTGTTTTTTTGTTTTTTTGTTTTTTTGCAGTTTTGGACCAGAGCCGGGTTTGAACCCACCACCTCCTATATATGGGGCCAGCGCCCTACTCCTTTCAGCCACAGGTGCCACCCCTTTGCACAGTTTTTTTAAGGGGTGTTAAGACAATTTAGAAAAATAGCTCCCAAACTTATCTATAAATTTCATACAAAATCCATCAAAATACCACTTGATTCTTAAAAATTAGACAGTGTGATTCAAAAGTTTATTTGGAGAATTAAATATTACAAGGAAAGCCAAGAGGCCAGGTGCAGTGGTTCATACCTGTAATCCTAGCACTCTGGGAGGCAGAGGCAGGTGGATTGCCTGAGCTCAGGAGTCTGAGACCAGCCTGAGCAAGAGCCAGACCCTGCCTCTACTAAAAATAGAAAAAACTAGCTGGACATAGTGGCACATGCCTGTAGTCCCAGCTACTTGGGAAGCTGAGGCAAGAAGATTGCCCAAGAAGAGTTTGAGGTTGCTGTGAGCTTTCATGCTGCAGCACTCTACCCAGGGCAACAGAGTGAGACTCTAAAAAAAAAAAAAAAGAGTAGCATAATGAAAGGGAGGAGGCAGTCTTTCTTGCCTAATTAGGTATTAAATTATATAGTTACAATAATTGTTAAAGTATATTACTACCTTAAGAATAAACAGATTGATCAATTTAACAAAACAGAAAGTCCAAAACCAAACTACAGTACATATAAGAACTTAGTTTATGAATACTGACATTTTAAGTTGACAAAAGATGGATTAGCCAATAAATATTTGACAACTGACTCATTATTTGAGAAATAAAGGCAGATCCCTACCTTGCATTTTATATCCATATCAAAAATCTAGGAATATTGAAGATTCAAATGTCAAAACAAATGCATAAATGTATGAGAAGAAAATACAGTTAACTACTTTGATATCTTATGGTGAGAGGAGAAATTTCTATGTATGAAATCAAAAGGAGAAACCACAAAACAAACTTCTATGGTCAAAAACTGTCACATACAAAATTAAAAGAGAAACAACTATGGAAAACATTTGCAATACATGGGAAAGACGTAGTTACATGGAAAGTTTTCATGAAGCAATTAGAAACGAATGAGAAAGATAGAAAAATGTATAAAAGATATAAATAAGCAATATACCACAAACAAAATAATGACAAACATAAAAATGTTCACTCTCATTACTAATTAGTAATTAGGTAAATTTAGAATAAAACCCTATTTACTAATGAAATTAGTAAAATATGTACCTTTTAAAATAGTAATAGCTAGTGTCAGAGAGGATATAAGGAAACTAGAAAATGGTAATTTTCTGGATGAAGTTGGGAATTTCTATCCAAAGCCTTATTATGTCCCCAACCTTTGATCACAGCTAGGGATGCTAAGAAAATACACTTAAGTGCTTAATGTGTATGTAATGGAAAAAACAGAAGCTAGTTCAAAGTCAATAACTTAATAAAATATGATACACTCAGAATTTTATTTCTAAACACCATTCCCCACTAAAATAAACCAGTTTTCTTGGAGAACTGGCAGATTCCGGGACTGGAAGAGGAAACAGAAAATTCCCTGGAGCATCTTGTGGCAGAGGGCAAAAAACTACTCCCAAAATGATGGGCACACGTCAAAAAGATAAAGGATCCAATTTACAAGGACCTCATCTACATAATTTAAGACCAGATTAGTAAACTAATGCTTTTGAATAAAGAATGTATAAGTTCATGCTGATATAAATAAATAAATAAATAATGCTATGGTTTGAATACATGTGTCCCTCAAAAATTTGTAAGTTAGAACCTAACCTCCAAGGTGATGATATTTGAGGAGGGATACTTGGGAGGCTATTGAGGCTATCAGGGCTCTCCTCTTCTGGATGAGATTACAGCCCTTATTAAAGGGCTTGAGGGACCTAGCTAGCCCCCTTTTATACTTCCATTTCTTCTGCCACATGGTGACACAGCAACAAGGCATCTTCTCAAAAGCAGAGAGCATCCTTCACCAGACATGGAATCTGCCAGCACCTTGATCTCAGGCTTCCCAGCCTCCAGAACTATAAGAATGGTCCCAAACTTCTTTGGCAGCAGGCATAGGTTTCATGGGAGATAAGTTTTTCATGGATGGAGTAGTGATTTATGGGGTGATTTAAGTGCATTGCATTTAAGTGCATTCATGGGTCACTATGAAAGTTTTGAGACAGACTGTGTTAATGGCCCATTATTTCACTTCCAAGAAACAATCAATTCTGATTGAATCTTTCTGATTCACCCAAGCAAGTTTCAACTTGCTCAGCTTATCAATGTTGCTGGCAGGGCTTCATTTGTTTCCATACACATGGATGTTACATTTCTTGATTTTTGTGTATCTCAAAATTTTCAAGATGACCTATATTTTGTGTACTTTATTTCTATTATTATTACATTGTAACATATAATGAAATAATTATACAACTCCCCAGAATCAGTGGGAGCCCTGAACTTGTTTTCCTGCAACTAGATGGGCCCATCCTATATTTGCTACCACTCCTCAGTGCTAGTTCACCACCTCGGCTCCACTTCAGATCATCAGGCATTCTCATAAGGCACATGCAGCCTAGATCCCTAGCAGGTGCAATTTGCAGTAGGGTTCATCCTCCCGTGAGAATCTAATGCTGCTGATGTGACTGGAGGCAGAGCTCAGGCAGTGACACAAGCCACGGGGAGCCGCTATAAACATAGATAAAGCTTCACTTGCTCACCTGCCACTCACTTCCTGCTATGCAGCCTGGTTCCTGGTACTAGTCAGCAGCCCAGGGGCTGGGGACCACAGAACTATGGTAAATAAATAGGGAGAAGGAAAGCTCTTCCTTACAGTGGAATAACAAGGTTATAAATAGAAGGAATAATAAGGTTATAAAATCACCATTTAATAACTACCATGATAATTGTCAAGGATCGTCAATGTACGGGTAAAAGTTTGAGGAAAAATAGGATCTTTTCATAATCTCAATGTGCTTCCCCACAAACTACTTGGTAATTACAAAAGGAAAAATAGTAAATTTACAATGGATTAATCTAGCAATTACAATTAATATTACTAATAATGGAACAAAGCAATAACATGTGCTTCCGGCTATGATGCTCTGAGAACATAATCTCTGTGGTACTCCTGTCAAAAATGTATAAACTTTCTCCAATTATGAGAAATCATCAAACATAAATTGAACAAAACATTGTACAAAATAGCCAACTTACACTTTTCAAAAATGTTAAGATCATAAAAAACAAGGAAAGGCTGAGGAGTAAAGGAGACTAAAGAAATACGACAACTAATTACAAGATATACTTCTAAATTAGATCTTAAATACGAAAAAATATGAATAGCTATTAAAGAGATTGGCATAATCTGAATATGAACTCCAGATTACTGTATCAATGTTGTATTTCCTGACTTTGACAGATGTGCTCTGATTATATAAGAGACAATCCTTGTTCTTAGGAAATATGCATTGAAATAGTGGTGGCTGAAAAGGCATGATATCTGCAAATTATTCTCAAATGGTTTAGAAACTATACATAGAGCCAGTGATGAACCAATGAGGCAAACTATGAATAATTAATAAATCTTGGAAAAAGTATGCAAGGGTTCTCTATACTTTTCTTGCAACTTTCCTGGAAGTGTGAAATTGTAGCAAAACAAATTTTTAAATAATGGTATTCCATCAAAGTAATAAAATAGAACCCTTAAAAATGATGGCAAAAGTATTTATTTATTGGCAAAGGAAGGTATCAATGTTGTGTCATGAACAAAAGCATGCAGAAGATCCATTTTCCCCCCCATTTTGTTATATACATGTATCTATAGAGCACACACACATGCAAATGCATGAAGAATATTCATCATGGCATTAGTATCTGTTATCGCTGTGTGGTGGGATCATGAGTGACAGATACGGTTTCTCAGTATTTTCTGATTTTCCTACAGTGAATATGAACTGGAAAAAAAAAAAGTTTTCTTTCTGGAGGATAAAGGGTGGCTTCTAAGAAGAAACACGGTGGAACATTCTGAGCCAGTCCAAGTCCTATTTTGCACACAGGCAGAATAAACATTTTACAGGATCTTAAAATTTGCTTCCTTTGTCAGCATTCCATATATAATTTGTTTTTCTCCTAGACAACTGTACCTTACTGCTAATTTACTTACCCTTTTTCATTTGCAGCATCTGTCTTTACAAAAGAGACTACCAATTACAGACTTGTAGTTTTTATCATTCCTATACAACTGTATTATTTTGTTTGTGCCAACCAGCTCTAAAATCTGCTCTCCTAATTTTTATCTAAAACTGCTTCTAAGAACCCCACTCTTTGTTCTTGCCCCTTCTCTTCCTACAACTCCAGGGTATCCATGGATATTCAAAGCCACAGGATGAATATGCTTTATCTTCCGGGACTCTCAATTTTACTCACCTATGGGAAAGAGATGTGAGTGCCATGGCATCATAGCTCACAACAACCTCAAACTCTTGAGCTCAAGCGATCCCCTTGCCTCAGTCTCCCAAGTAGCTGGGACTACAGGTACCTAGCCCAGCTAGTTTTTCTATTTTTAGTAGAGATGAAGTCTTGCTTTTGCTCAGGCTGAACTCAAACTCCTGAGCTCAGGCTTTCCACACTCCCTGGCCTTCCAAAGTGCTAGGATTATAGACTTGAGCCACCATCCCAGCTGCAAGTTCCTTTCTTAAACAGGTGGCCCTCTGTATCCTGGGGTTCCTCATCTGTGGATCCAACCAACCACAGAGCAAAAATATTCAAGGAAAAATTGTCTGTACATATTCCTTACAGACCCACATACAGACCTTTTTTCTTATCATTATTCCCTAAACTATACAGAGTAACAACTCTTTACACACATTTTCTTTATATTAGGTATTACAGTAGTCGCGAGATGATTTAAAGCATGCAGGAAGACCGCATAGGTTATATGCAAATACCATACCATCTTACATCAGTTACTTGAACATCCACAGACTTTGGATGTTTCCATATCCAATTCCCCATGGATACCAAGGGACAATTGTACACCCTTAAAGTTTTTCTAGTGTAAAAGTTCAAGAAACAGGGACTTAATATTTTTACCCCTTCAATTGCTTCTCTATTTGTCCACAATTCTGTGAAATGAGTCCTCACTCTTAGAAGTATATACTCAGAATGATACCTTCCACATAGCCATCATTGGCTTGGAAAATGTATGTTCTATACAGAACAATGTACAAGCAATGGTATTCTTTTAAACACTGACATTTGAAATGTGTATAACCCAAAACACAAAAGTTTAAAAAGAAACAAATGTTTATGGGACACAATTTGATGGCTAATCAATTGCTTAGCAATAGGTCTTTTGTACAGAGTGAGCTCCAGAGATCGTGCAATTAAAGTTTACAATCTCTACTAGTGAACGGCTTTGTTGAAGATCAATTCAAAATATGAAAGCCTTAAATTGTATACATTAGGAAAAAAAGAAATCCAATAGAGTAAAGATACATGATGGAAAATCTTGGCAAAATAGACTAAGATTGGACTATTTTAGACTTAGACTATTTATAGGGGGCAGAAATGTCCAGTGCCCTAAGTCAGGTTAGTGTGTACACAAAAACATGTTTCCATTTAGGCCACTCTCATTGCCTGTAATAAAACAGGTTCAATTGTAAAAATTAATGTAAAATAACAGTAGTTGGACTCTTAAGAACAGATGGTTTGAAAGAAAAAGCCCATAACTGCTGAAACCCATTTTCCTCTAATGCAATGGTTACTAGCTTGATTTATTATGTAAACATTTTATTATGTTCCTAACCTTTAAGATATTCCTTAAAGGCAATAAAGCTCCAAACATGTTTTCTCTATAACTAGAACACTGGCGCCCATTGCTAGGAGAAATAATCATTGGAATGGAACGTGCATATTTAACAAAGGGGACAAAAGTGTTTAACTATCTCTTCAAAGAGTCGCTCTCAAACACAAGCCATTTTTCCTTCTGTGTCTAATGACATCTGGATTACCTTTTTTGTTTTGTGCTTACCACTATGTCTGATTTGGTTAAAATCAACCCTCATTTGAAAGCAGCAGGAAAGCTGCTCCCTTAACAATAGCAAGCACTCAGGAAAGATGAATTGAATTAATTTGCCAATGTTATAAATGTATTTTTAAGAGGGGACAGAGTTGGGATATTTCACAGCAAGAAAGCAGCTTCTTTTAACTACACCAGAAGTGGACCTCCTCAGCTAAACTGTAACAAGACTATAGGACTTGAATCAACAAGCCAAATAATTCTGTTGCTGGGTTCTCAGGGCCAATATGAAATAAAATTTTGGAGCAGTCCCTGAACTAAATCAGGAAAAATAACCAGTTTTCATTTGGCACAGGGTGTTGTATAGAGGAAGAACTCAACGGCTGTCTGATGACTGTAATACTGACAATACTTTGTCAGTAGTTTTCAAAATGCCCTCCTCTGATCACATATAATAGTGATACAGAGCTACTCCCTTCAATTCATTTGTGGAATAATTTACCGTATATACTCGAGTATAAGCCAAGTTTTTGCGGCACAAAATTTGTGCCGAAAAACCCGAACTCGGCACAAATTTTGTGCCGGAAAAAACTCGGCTTATACTCGAGTATATACGGTATTTAAGGCACTGGGGAATACAAAAGTTTTTACTGGAACTTAGTTTCTAGTTGGAGTGGAGAAAGGTTAACCATAGGCAAGTAAAATGTATAACATGTTTAATGGTAAATGCTTAAGATGAAAATAAAGCCAGAAGTGGGTATGAAATGTTGAAGGGAGTTAGAGATACAGACAGGGTGACCAAGGAAGAATTCCTGGGAAGGCAACTTTGGAGTGAAGATTTAAAGAAACTGAAGGTGTGGGTCATGGAGACATCTGAGGGAGGAATTTCCTAGCCCTGACTCAAAGGTTTTGAGGAACTGCCAAGGGGTCACGAGGGATGGGCTTGAAGAATTGAGAGAGCAATGGACAGAGAGGACAGAACACAAAAGTCCCCTCAGGTCACAAAGACTCCTTTACCCATGGAGAAAGATGGGAATTGATTAGTTTGGAGCAGAGGAGTGACACGACCTGATGTGTTTTTTTTTTGTTTGTTTGTTTGAGACAGAGTCTCAAGCTGTTACCCTCTGTAGAGGGCTGTAGCATAACAGCTCACAGCAAACTCAAACTCATGGACATAAACTATTCTCTTGCCTCAGCCTCCCTAGGAGCTAGGACTACAGGTGCCTGCCACCACACCAGGCTATTTTTTTGTTGCATAGCTGGTCCAGGCTGGGTGCTAACCCACCAGCCTCTGGTATATGTGGCCAGCGCCCTACCCACTGCACTAAGGCACTGCCAGGATGTGGGTTTTCAGGGGCTCTCTCTGGGTCCTCTTTATAGAGTAGGTAGCAGGGGAACAGAGTACAAGCAGGAAGGGGAACTGCTTGTTTAAAAGTATAGAGCTTGTATAAGTACCACGCACTAACAGATTGTGCCACTGGATGGAGACGTTACCTCTTTTATGTTTATATGGATGGAGCTGGAACATATCCTACTTAGTAAAGTATCTCACGAATTGAGGAAAAAATATCCAATGTACTCAATACTATTAAGAAACCAATTTACAATCACTCACACTTTCCTATGAAGAATAGATCACAACTATGGCCCAGGATGAAGGATTGGGGAGGAGGATGAGAGGGGAGGGGGGAGGTTAGATGGAGGGAAGGTGAATGGTGGGATCACACCTATGGTGCATATTGCAAGGGTACATGTCAGATCTATTAAGTATAGAGTATAAATGTCTTAACACAATAATTAAGTAAATGAGGTGAGGGATATATTAACCAGTACAATGTAAGCATTCCAAATTGTATATGAAATCAGCACATAGTACCCCATAAATGCATTAATGTATACATGATCTACCTCTTTATGATTTGATAAAAAAAAAAAAACAAAACTGTAGAGCCTGGAATTTATGTTTTTAATAAGCTCCCTAGGTGATTCTTAGGCAGAGTGAAACTTAAGAACTGCAACTTTATTTTTATTTATTTATTTATTTTTTATTATAGATAAAAATATGCACCATAGATGTGGCCCAACCCATCACCCTCCCTCCACCCAAACCTCCCCCCTCCCTTCCCCTTCCTTGGTCCTTTCCTCATAGTCTTGTGGTATAG
>CAUYPK010149256.1:0-35183 GCA_963574355.1 Loris lydekkerianus | reverse complement strand
GCAGATGGTCCCCTCCCCCTCCTGTTTTGTCGTCCGGGGGGGGGGGGGGGGGGGGCCCGCCCAACCGGACTAGAACAACTTTAGTTCAAAAAAATGCCTCATTTTGAGGGTTTTCTGAAATATAGAAGTTTGAAACATCTGCCTCAAATCCATGCACTTTTGAAAAAGCAGGTTTTAAAATACATGAATAAGATAGAATCTCATCTTCTTCATAATGTTGCTATAAATGTAAAGCCATACCCTTAGATAAAAACTGGACCTCAAGATATAATAAAAAAACCCATTAGTAATCTGTTTTAAAATTATATAAAACAGAAAGATATGAAGCAATAGAGCTATAAAATATCTGTAATTGAGTTGTTTGAATGGTCAATACAATAGTTACATGTTCAAAGAAAACACCAACAATGACTGTTTAACTGAAGAGAACACTAAAAAGGCCTATTTGTGTTGTTTACCACTACTCTTCAACAGAATAAGCTGACCCTTCCCTGAATGTTAAATTCTAGAAATACACTAGCTTTCAAAAATAAAAAATCTGATTTATGATGAATGGTATAAGGAAATGTATATATACATGTGGCTAGATACTTTCTGGACAGCCCTTGTATACTGGAGGCAATGATTCAAAACACTAAATTATAATGGACAAATGTGCTTACCTACAGATTTTCAGAATTAGGTAAAGCAAAGCTTTAGGCAGTAGGAAGAAATCAGGTACTCACTCATCATCATGTAATTATAAATTTTATATGTGTGTAAAATACCTTTACAAGGTGATATTATCTGCACCCATATCCAGTTCTAGAAGGTGAGGGGAGAAACTTACTAGTATAATCACAAGTACTAGAAAGATATGAGAAATCATGGTTTTTTTTTTGTAGTTTGTGGCCAGGGCTGCGTTTGAACCCGCCACCTCCGGCATATGGGGACGCGACCTACTTCTTTGAGCACAGGTGCCGCCCAGGAAATCATGTTATATTTAAAAAGCCACTTTTAGTTCTGCTTAAGCTAAAAGAAATCAGCTGTTTGACTATAATTCTCTATAAAGTTCTCTACCGATTTTCACACATTTTCCCTCCCATTTTTCCTTTTTTCTTCATTCTACACACACATTTAATAACAAAAACATTAGTGTTCAATTAGGGCCGAAGAAGCTTTCCTTTCCATTTACAGTTTAGAGAGACAATTTATACAATATTAATAATGTCCAGATCTAGAGGATATGAATTCAGGGCAATAAGACCACTTTTGTGCTTTTTTGCTTCATGGAACTGAAATACTAAAAATGTACTTTTATTTTCAATCAGTTTTTATATTATTTAACTGTGAGGATGACTTTATAGTTCTCCCATCACTGACTGGTTTTCCTAGCACATGGGACTTTTTCAGTATTAAAACTGGGTAGGACAGACACTAGAATTGTGACTTTCTTCTGTCACCTTATACCTGCAAGATTTTGTAATATTAGTATATTTCTACTAAATCTTAGTTTTTCCCCCCACAATTGTTTTGAAGGATTTAGCTAGAGTAATAGCTCACTATCATTTAATTGCTGTGTGCTACAACATGATGAAGAATGTGAATTTCTCTAAGACATAAAAATTTAGTCAATCTTTCTATCTACCTTCACTGTAAAACAACAGAGAAATCAAATTTATTTCAATTTTTTTTAAATTTTAAAATAGAAATTACTTGAAAATTTCTACAAAATCCAATTATTGATCAAAAGCTAAAGAGAATTCATTTTATGGCAGAGCTACTATACTTTACTTCAGTTAGTTCTATTATCTAAATGACCAGACAGGAACAAAAGTGGGAACAGTGCTAAACAACTAAAAGCCTTTGTTCATTTCTAGTATCTCATTAACTAGCACAATATATATTCAGGTTACTGAGATTTATATGCTTAAAACTGACAAAAAATTTATTAATCTCAATTTTCACTGTATTTAAGTATATACTATACAAACCCAGATATCTATGCAGTTAAAAATATATCTTTATAAATCAATTGTTAAAATGAATAATTGGCATTACTGAGATTATCCAATAAATTACCAATTATAATTTTTGAACTAAGTACAACTTAAGAAGTGAGTTAATTTCTTTTATATAAATTATTTGTATATTTTCTCATAAACTGTCAAAATTCAAGAGAGCTTTCTTAAGAAAATCACATATGCATAATGCTGAACTCAGTAGCATCTACAGGAAATTATGTTGTTAGGTCAGATGGGAACCATAATGGTCTCATCCCTGCTGCAATGATTAATATAAATCCCAAACATATTTCTATATGGTTCCAATTTACTCGACAGTGGGTTTCACCATCCTGTCAAAATGACTACATATCAAATAACTGTGATTTATATGCTCAAAACTGACAAAGAATCAGTGTTCTAAATATATACGGCAATTGAGAGTTGCTAAATATACTGAATCTTCTAAATTAAAAAATATTGCCCATTCTGATGAAACTGCTTACAATGTCTACAAGTAAAGATGGTGGCCATTAAGTTTTATCTTGAGCACCTGAGGAACTGTTTACATCTAATACAAAATGTTTCTTTCTTTTGAATTACTGACATTGGCAAATTAAAATGAAGTGGATACATATGGTTGAAACAATCTTCACATTTACCAATATCCTGAAATATCACTAAATCATAAACATGAAAGCTGTGGGTTATCTATCACGAATGTTGCCTAATGCATTCCCAACTCTGTTATTTGTTACAAATTTGTGTACCATGGACAAAATTGGCCATTTATTCAAGAGTAACAGCTGGTTCCAACATTGTGTATCTTATCAAAAAAGAACATTACGAAAAGGAAAAAGCATAGTTAACCTAAAATACTGAAAACAGAAGAATCCAATTTTTGGAAAAACAAATTGGGGGAAACTTATAAGCAGATAATTTAAACATTGTTATGTTTCAGCATTTTTATTACTAACTAGAAGGCTTAATATAAAGGTTCATTATAATAAAAACACTGCACAGTGCTGACATTATCTAAAGAACAGGATTTCATACTGTAAATGGATACAATGTATGTTAAATGAAGACAGCTGATTAAAAACAAAATCTCATCATTACTGAATGGAAAAAAGTGTTTCACCCCGTCAATCTAAGTAAGAAAAATTGTTAGCCTGAGAAGATAAAAAAATATTACCAATACTTACAGTATATTGTAAATTATCAGCCTATTTTGTTGATCTATAGTAATATCTAGAAAAGCTAGAAATAGAAAAATAAATTCTCTAGATTCTAAAAAAGTATATCCCTCTATCCCATTATTCCATAATAACCTTATAGAAGTTCGATATTTAATCTTAAATATTAGAACTGCAGTCTTGTATTTTTTTCATGGTAGCTCAGTTCACTCTATAGTATCTCACTGATGTAGCCTAAGGCTGCAGGTAATGGAACATTACTCACTATGATAGCCAGATTTCTTCTGCATGGCAGTTACAGGGCAATCTTTATGAGCCAGAAGAAGCTGTTTCAGCTGTGCCACTTCATTTCTCAGCAGGGTGACTTCACTCTGGAGAAGAAACAACTTATGTACCTTACCAATTTCAGACTAAACATATTTTTTTTTACTGTTTAAAAAACAAGGATTATAGTATGAAAACTGGACATGACTGGCAGAATATTAAGGAATAAATCAATTATGATGTTCAAATATGTCTGATTAGTACAAATCAGTTTTATATTTTAGCATTTATACAAAAATTGTAACTTGTTTAAAAATTTAAGTTTTAAAGTTTTTACATTACCATTTGCCTTGGGCCTCTTTATATACAATAGGTTACCTGTTGAAAGTATTTTTATTTTACATGTTACATGGTTTCTTTTCTTTTTTTGAGACAGGGTCTTGCTCTACTGTCCAAGCTGGATTGCAGTGGTCTCAACATAGCTCAATGCAACCTTGAACTCCTGGGATTCTCCTGCCTCAGCCTCCCGAGTGGTTGGGACTAAAGGCACCAGCCACCATGTCTGGTTCATTTTTCTATTTTTTTTGTAGAGATGCGGTCTCTCTCTTGCTCAGGCTGGTCTCAAATTTTTGGCCTCAAGTGATTCACCTGCCCTGGACTCCCAAAGTGCAAATTAGAGGTGTGAGCCACTGTGCTCCCACCACTTGTGCTCTTGATTATTTTAAAAATTAGAATCATAAAGGGAGTCAGGATGAATTTTCACTGACTCCATTCACTAGAAAATGAAAAATCCATTCTGGGAATTTAGTTAAGCATGTTTCTAGTTTCCAAGAAACTCGGAAAAGTTTCATAGGGTAGACCACAACCAAGGAATCATGGGTACCTAAAATTCATTGCAAGGCACTATGTGGGATACTGAAACCAATGTCTTACTTGCCTTGACCCAGGTCATTTGTATACATCTAAATTTAAATTTGGTAAGTCAATGGTGATTTGTCTTACTCCTTACAACAGAACACACACTTCAGCCTTTGTTTGGGATGTTAATCTGGCAAATTCTATGGAAAAGTTCCAAATTGAAGGAGTCCAACTAATTTCTTTGTGTTACCCTCAATTTTTTTTTTTTTTTCTTTTTGTTAGACACAGTATAAATAGATATATTAGTACATGTATCTGCATGTATAGCTGTCACCTCTGGTAGAGTGCCATTGCATCACAGCTTACGGCAACCTCCAATTCTTGGGTTTAAGCAATTCTCTTGCCTCTGCCTCCCAAGTAACTGGAACCACAGGTGCCCACCACAACGCCCAGCTATTTGTTGTTTGTTGTTGCAGTTGTCATTGTTGTTTAAGCTGGCCCAGGCGGGGTTTGAACTTGCCAGCCTCGGGGTATGTGGCCAATGCCCCACTCACTGAGCTATGGGCACCACCCACCCTCAAATATGAAAAATATTAGTTAGTGTTTAATGTTTAAAGCATTAAATTAGTGACCCTTATCAATACCCAAGAGTTAGAAATAACATGAATTTAATAAACTGGTAATATTAATATAAAGTCTTAACATACAAATACCTCTACTCATTCAAACTTACATTAACTTTAACCATTCAGATTTCATCCTTGAACCCAAAATATAATAAATGTGAAAATATAGCAAACAGGCATACATAAAAGCTCAGGCATGCCATTTTCTATTCCATTTCTTTTTTGTTTGTTTGTTTTGGCTGGGGCTGGGTTTGAACCCACGAACTCCGTATATGGGGCTGGCACCCTACTCCTTGAGTCATAGGAGCTGCCCTATTCCATTTCTTAATCAGAAAAATAAATGCAAAATAATTTTGTAGAATAAGCTCATCAGACCTCTTTAATAAATGACAGAAACAAAAAAGTCAAAAGAGTAAAAATTAAGTAATCTAAAGGCATGTTTATTGGGTCAAATAGTTCCTCATACCCAAATAACAATAAACTACAACATGATGTTTAACTACTAAATAAAAATTGATGCTCATTAACTCTAAACCTTTAAGAAAAAAGGTTTAAATTATGTGAATATTGTATTTGACATAAGAATGGCTGGACAGTGATCAAAGTACAAAAGTTAAAATTCAAAGTTTGCTTTTTACAGAATACGGCAACCACTGGTGTTCATTACTGGTGTTCATTATAGCTTCTTACTACTAAGACCACTGATGAGAAACCATGTCATGAATAATCCTATACAGGAAAACCTCTATGGTTGACCACTTCCCTACACTGACTACCTCAAGTTGACCTAATTTTCATAGACTGAACACACACCACATATATCTATTAGTACAGTAGACCTGGTTCCTCATGGTGATCACCTTCGTAGGTTGACCAGTTTGCTACGGTCTCTTGGGTGGTCTTCTTATAGATGTTCTGTACATATTCTCCAAGTCCCCTCTCCCTGCTCTATCAGCTTGATTTTGAGACTGGTACCTACGAATTATTCTCATTAACTTCTGTAATATGAAATGGTGCTAGACATTTACTTTTAGCCCAGAATATATCTGGTAACTGACCATACCAATTTTCAACTCTGACTACTCTTCTAATATACTCTATATTCTAACTATACCAAACCATTAGCAATACCTCAAGCCTGGCATAGCCTTGCTGTCTTCACATTACTTTGAACCATATGAAATTACCAATATGTGTTTTGACCTACAAAAACAGCAATTTCTTTTTTTTTTTTTTTTGTGAGACAGAGCCTCAAGCTGTCGCCTCGGGTAGAGTGCAATTCCATCACAGCTCACAGCAACCTCCAACTCCTGGGCTCAAGCGATTCTCTTGCCTCAGCCTCCCAAGTAGCTGGAACTACAGGCGCCCGCCACAACGCCTGGCTATTTTTTGGTTGTAGTTGCATTGTTGTTTTGGCAGACCCAGGCTGGATTCGAATCCACCAGCTCTGGTGTATATGGCTGGCACCTTAGCCACTTGAGCTACGGGCACCAAGCCAAAACCCAGCAATTTCAAATGGCTAAATACATACTGTTGTCTATCTAGAAAACACTTCCTCTCGTCTTTGCCTTGCTAATTATTTCACTCATCTTTAAGAAGTCAACTCAGTAGAAAAAAGAAATTAAGAATTCATTTCTATGCTTCTAGAACCACATATTTTTGTGTGCATAAATAGGTACAGATAGCTTTCATGGTACTTATTGCGCTGAATTGTAACTTTCGGTATGTTTGCCACTTTTATCACATTCAGAATTTCTTGTGGGGAGATATTATTTTTTTCTTTGTATACCCAGAACATAGCACGTAATCTGGCATGGACTGAGTAGATAGTTATATTTGAGAGGGGACCATGTAATTCTAGTGTAGGAAGTAATAATTATTAAAGGTGAAATGAAATAGCTTAAATAATATAAAACTGGCCAGAGGTCCTAACTTCATTATTTATACCAACAACCCCATCAACATAGCTACGTTGTTAATTTATTCAGTTCTGAAAAGAAAATTAGAATATTTTATAGCATCATTTCAATTACCCAATTTTAAAAATCACAAATGCCCTTAAAAACTCTGTGTGTTCATCATAAGCCATATTATGAAACAAAATGCTGTATGTGACAAAATTACTGAACACAGTTATGAGTTACCTAGCCAGAAAAAAATAGTTGGTTAAATAATTCTATGAGAATTAAAAATTAAAATAATATTCCCATGTACTCAAAATTAAATGTATACATATGAATTCTCCTTAAATAGGTCTGAAAGTGACAAATGAGACATTAGTTTCTATATTTCAAACTTAATTGGAGTTATACTTAGAGGAAACAATGGAAAAGACCAAGAAGAGAGAGGAAATTAAAAACTCTGTACACATTTATACATAAATTTACATATATCTAAAAAAATATAACAGGTAAGTTCACTATAAATTGTATCTATCCAAAATTCAAATAACCAATCTTCCCCTGTATCCTTTAAATGATGGAAATAGCAAAAACAAACAAACAAAACCCAATAGATTCCAAGCATGCTCAATACAAATTCTGTCCAATCTTTTATGTCATCTTTATCCAAAATACAATGATAATAGATGTGCTAATAATGATCCTGAAACTCAAAAGTGACTCTTGGATAAGGTTAAAAATTAAATATAGTTTGTATTATTGTTATATCCTAATATTTGTTTTCTTTTATAGTTTCCCCCCCTGCCCCCCAGTTTTGGCCGCGGCTGGGTTAGAACCCGCCATCCCTGGTATGTGGGACCAATACTCTCTCTACTCCTTGAGCCATAGGCACTGCCCCCTAACATTTGTTTTCTTTTAAAAGCTTGTGTCAGCACTAGATTGAAAGCAGCAAATGAGACACAGTTACTGGCAAGGAATTGGGACTGAGTAATACTGCAAAGCAAACACAGCTGGAGTAGAGGTTAGGCATGAGAGTGGGCCAAGCTTTGATGTAAGTGAACGTCTAAGTGTAAGCATATGATAGTGGTCAACACTAGGTCAAGTTAGAGAAAAACAGGAGGCTCGTGCAAGTAAAGATTACATAACTGAATTAGGCAACAGAGGCTAAAGTTGGGCAGTTTCTAAGTCATTTATGATAAACAGTGAAATTCAACAAATGAAATTCAAGCATTCAAGAATTTTAGTCTTATATGTATAAATATTTTTATATGTATACGTATTTTATTCTTAAAGATGGGCAAGACTACATTAACATTTAGCTTACATGGTTGCACATAAATCATGATTTTAATTCTAAAATTTTTCTATGAAGAAAGATCAGAAAACAGGTAGAAAGAGAGATAAAGGGCTGCTACATAAATATAATATGAAGATTCCTAAAGATTGGCTCGGCACCTATAGCTCAAGCGGCTAGGGTGCCAGCCACATGCACTGGAGCTGGTGGGTTCGAATCCAGCCCAGCCCTGCTGAAAAACAATGACAACTATAAACAAAAAATTGCCAGGCATTGTGGCAGGTGCCTCTAGTCCCAGCTACTTGGGAAGCTGAGGCAAGAGAATTGCTTAAGCCCAAGAGTTTGAGGTTGCTGTGAGCTGTGATGCCACAGCACTCTACTCAGGGCAACAGCTTGGGACTCTGTCTCAAAAAAAGATTCCTGAAGATTGTACACAGAGATTGTAAAAGCCAGGCATGCATCCACATATCTGTAATCCCAGTTAGTTGGGAGATTGAGGCAGGAACATACCTTGAGCCTAAGAGTTTAAGGCTGCAATGTTCTATGACTATGCCTGTGACTAGCTACTGCATAGTGAGACCCTGTTTCTTAAAAAAAATTTTTTTTAATGTAAAAAAGGGGATACTTCACACACACATGTATACACACACACACACACACACACCAGTTTGCTTGAACCGAAGTAAATGTGAGATGTTAAGCTATAGACATATTTACCATTGGATGAAAAAAAAGGTACAGCTCTACCATCTACTCTGGATCATTTTAGACTAGATTTTGATTGGATTCAGCTTCCAAAGTCCTTCTGGTTATACTCTACTATTTGTGAGTTAGTATATTTGCAGGATATGTTAATTATCTTCCTGGATCATTCTGAGATGAAACAAAATAAGGGATGTGAAAGTTGTCTGAAAAATGTAAAAGTCCCATTCAAATGTAAGCAATTATTATTCTGTCAAAGTAAAACATGTGGGAAGATGGAGCAGATGCTAAAACAAATTATTGTAGTCTAAAATCCAATGTAAATTATTTTGGCATTCTCTGTACTACTGTTCCACTCTAATTAATGTGGCTTCTCAAAGGTTAATTACATGTCAAGGTAGGTGGACTGCCTGAGCTCATGAGTTCAAGACCACCCAGAGCCAGATTAAGACCTTATTTCTAAAAAAAATAGCCAGGTGCTGTGGTGGGTGCCTATAGTCCCAGCTACTTGGGAGGCTGAAGCAAGAGAATCACTTGAGCCCAAGAATTTGAGGTTGCTGTGAGCTATGATGCCACCGTACTCTAAGACTTTTGACTATCTCAAAAAAAAAAAAAAAAAAAAGTTAATTACATACTAGTGAATATATATATATATATATAAATAAATAAATATATATATTTATTTATTTTTGAGACAGAGTGTCATTACTTTGCCCTCGGTAGAGTAATGTGGTATCACAGTTCACAGCAACTTCAAACTCTTGGGCTTAAGCAATTCTCTTGCTCAGTCTCCCAAGTAGCTGGGACTATAGGTGTCTGTCACAATGCCCGGCTATTTTTTGGTTGCACTTGTCATTGTTGTTTAGCTGGCCTGGGCCAGGTTTGAACCTGTCAGCCTGGGTGTATGTGGATAGCGCCCTATACTGAGCTTCAGGTTCTGCCTGTGAATAAATAATTTTCTTATATTATTATCTAAAGCAGATTAGCCGGATGAAATCATGACAAGATAGCCAATTGGTTAATCAATCAAAACTTTTTATTGGTTTTTGGGCCATGATAGATGACATATATAAATTTATGATCATTGACTTTCTGGTTTGTTCATTATCCCCCCAATTCAAGAATATTTGACAGTCTCTTTTTCTGGGGAATTTCTCATTGCTGTACATGTATATATGAGGTCCAACAACCATCCTAGAAAAATGCTACATACCTCACTGCTGAATATCCCTATGGTCATCTTCAAAGTACTCCCCTTGGCCATCTGGTGTCCCTAGTGATATATGGCAATAAGGTCTGTAATAATTTTTCTAGGATGGGTTCTTGAACTTAATTGTCCAAACTTGTATATGTATACGTGTGTGTATATATACATACTACATATTTGTATACTTACATATACAGAGGGTGCTAACAAAAGCATACACATTTTAAGAAAAAAATTGTACTAAAATTGTAATAGCATATACTGGTAATAAAAGATGAATGCAAGTCATGTTTGAGCACCTTTTGCAACTGCAAAAGTCAAACATGACTTGAATACTACAATTTCAATACAGTTGTATTACCGTATATACTCGAGTATAAGCCAAGTTTTTTCCGGCACAAAATTTGTGCTGAAAAACCCAAACTTGGCACAAATTTTGTGCCGAAAAAACTCGGCTTATACTCGAGTATATAGGTACTTTCTTAAAATGTGTGTACATTTTCCAGCACCCCCTCTCTATATACACATACTTATCTGTTTAGTGTTCATACAATTGAGTGATTTAAGTATTAAGATTCCCACTGCAGAGTTCCAAGGGTTATTGCACATATATAAAACCTTATACTTGAAAACTAGTTCTTTAATTTATATGTATAACAGTAGAGAAAAGAGATGACAGGGTTCTCTTTAGAACTGTAAAGTATTTCACATTGCAAAACGAATGGGAATGATTCTTACCCTAGTCTCACACTTTAATTACTTGTTACATATCTGTCTCCTCTGCTTGACTACAAATACTATAAGTACAATGACAATGTCTTTTTCACTACTACTGGTGTCTAATAACATGCCTTGCACATACATAATGACAGAATGTATAATAAATAACTAGCATTTGCATAGTATTGTTGCAACATACTTTTCTATACCCTGTCTCATTTGATCTTTATATTATCTCTTATTTTATCAATTTGACAGATGGAGACAGCTCAGAAAGATCTTCAGAAAAGGCTTATAAAAATAAGTACTAGTGGGTGTACCTGTGACTCAGTGGGTAGAGCAAGGATTAGTCTAATTTCTGAGCTTTAGTCTAATTAGATCCTTTGTCTTTGTAACTGAGAGGGGTGTTAGTTAAGTTTGTATGAAAAAAATCAATCCTGGGCGGCTCCTGTGGCTCAGTGAGTAAGGCACTGGCCCCATATACCGAGGGTGATAGGTTCGAATCTGCCCCAGCCAAACTGCAACAAGAAAAATAGCTGGGCATTGTGCTGGGTGCCTGTAGTCCCAGCTACTCCAGGAGGCTGAGGCAAGAGAATCGCTTAAGCCCAGGAGTTTGGAGGAGAATCGCTTAAGCACAGGAGTTTGGAGGCTGCTGTGAGCTGTGATGCCACAGCACTTTACTAAAGGCGATAAAGTGAAACTGTCTTAAAAAAAAAAAAAAAAAAAATTACTAATGCTCAAATCCAGAATAAAATATATGAGGTGGAGAAATATCATTATCATCATTACCCCTTTCCTCCATTTAGAATACAGTTTAAAATTCAGGGGAAAAAAATGAAAGATCACAGAATGTTATCTTTTCCAGGAATTAAACAGGCATTATTGTACAGCATCTTCCAACTGTTGCTATTTTTCCTATTTCAAGTGATAAATACTGAAATAAAATATTGTTTAAGTGCCAGGAATAAAAGATTTGATCCCATTCCCCATAAGTCAAAGGACCAATAAACAAAACCTTTTCTACATCATTAACTTATGAGTGGAAAGTCCTCACATATCTTAGCTATAAAAGTATGCTTTATTAATTTATACAGCTTCTACGCACACCACTTTGTTAAAAGCAAAATTCACAAAAAAAAATTTCTAAGCTTTACCTACAGAGTAACTGTTAAGGACCACCATGCCTTTTTGTTAATAAAAGAAACATACCAAAATTCTAAACTGAAAACTAACCTCTACAACAAATATAACAAAGAGAAAGAGATAAATAGGGTAAAACCATTTTAAAAGATAACAAAATTAACAAAACATATTAATTTTAAAAATTATAATTTTTAATGTTATAATTTAAAAATTATAACTAACAGTATTTAATTCTTGATCTAGATTACTATGATTGCTCTAACATAATTAGATGAAATTGCTCTTTTAGTAATGATTCTGAAAAGCTAAAACATGATTAAATTTAGTGGATGGGGCTTAAAGATTGAATAATTAATATTTTCTTGGAAGCCAAATATGTCTCCAGTAAAAATATGAACAATGATACCTCAGTACTTGTTAATAAACCGTTTCTTATACATAACATGTAAGTAACATGGATCATTACTGCCCACTACACTGATCAGCTAAGCCTATATATGCCACATGAAGGATTATTAAGGAAAAGTAGAATTGATAAATATTTTCACAAAAAGTAGAGTTTAATTATTTCTTCGACATTCAATTTTCTTTTCAAGTCACTCTGTTCTTCACAGTTAATGGTTTTGCTGTTGACCATAAGAATATTTTTCTTCCTGAATCTACTATAAATATGTTAACTATTTACATTCTGAAAACTAAAATCTGCCACTTTTTAAAAACTATTTTATTTGACAAATAAGTAGAAAACAACAAAAAGTAAAAATCATATAGTGACTTGAAACAACAGAAAGTCATAACTGAAATATCCTTTCTACCTAGACTATGCATGATTCTCAATCTTTTCACCATTGTTTATATCTTGGTAATACATAAATTCTATTCCAAAATTCTAAAAATTTTACTATATTTAGGGACTTAGTACTATATTGATTCTTATACCTATACATTTATTCATCTAACTATAAATCTTTTATTAATGAAAAAATTGTTGTATCTTCTAAAAAGCAAGACTTTGAGTAATTTACTGAGGTAAAATTCACACAACATAAAGGTAACCATTTAAAAGTAGCATTTAGCACATTTCACAAATACTGCACACCTCCCACCCTGTATAGAGTTAAAAAACATTTCCGGGCGGTGACTGTGGCTCAGTGGGCAGGGCGCCGGTCCCATATGCTGAGGGTGGCGGGTTCGAACCCGGTCCCGGCCAAACTGCAATTAAAAAATTGAACCCGGTCCCGGCCAAACTGCAATTAAAAAAAAACAAAAACAAAAACAAAAACCATTTCCATCTTTCTAAAGTAAACTCCCTTTCCTATTAATTAAGCAGGTTTTCCCCATTCCCTCCTTCTTCCCACCGATATGCATTCTGTCTCTATGGATTCATCTATTAACAGATATTTTGTATAAAGGAATCAGCCAGTATCTGTCCTAGCTTCTTTGACTAAGTGTGTCTCAGGCCTCATCCACACTGTAGCATATACTTCACTTTTTTTTTATGGATGAATAATAATCTATTACATGTATATACCACAATTTGTTTATTCATTCATTCCTGATGGATATTTGAGCTGTTTCTAGCAACTTTCCTTTTGCCCACTAAAATATATTACAACTATTTCCTCAGATTAATGTCATGTATATATTATAGAAGGACATAATTGTTTTTCTTTTTAAATCAAATCCCTCACAATACATCATTTCACCTCCTTGTGTTTTGGAATTAATTTCTAAAATTAAGATGACTACACAGGTCTTAGAAAATTTCAATAGATTTTAGTGATATAAGTTGGATTTTTTGAAACATGGATAAATCGTTTAGTAGTGATGTGTGAGCTTTTGGTGTATTCATCAACCAAATAGTGTACATTGTACCCAATAGGTAATTTCTTATCCCTCAAAGGATTAATATCCAGAATCCACAAGGAACTCAAACGCATCAGCAAGAAAAAACCAAGTAACGCCAAAAGACATGAATATTTTTCAAAGAAACAGATACAAATAGCTAGATATGCAAAAATGTTCACTGTCACTAATCCCTTAATTTTTTAATGATTAAAAATGGATGCCCACAACCCGAGTCTGAGACGGTAGTGAACTCTGATGCCATTGCACTCTACTCAGGGCACAGGGTGGGACTCTATAACAATAATAACAACAACAAAGCAAAGAAATAAAAAAATACTTATTTTACTTGCTCTGTTTGTAATTTGAAGTTATTAATGAAATTCATGTTCAATTGTTGATTTCTTAAATTTGACTTCCATTTATAAGTCTCATGCTTCAAAACATGATGTGTCAAGCTCAGCACCAGCCACATACACTGGGGCTGATGGGTTCGAACCCAGCCTGGGCCTGCTAAAAACAACAACAACAACAACAAAATAGCCGGGCTTTGTGGTGGTGCTTATAGTCCCAGCAACTTGGGAGACGGAGGTAAGAGAATCGCTTAACCCCAGGAGTTTGAGGTTTCTGTGAGCTGTGACGCCACCGCACTCTACCGAGGGTGACATAGTGAGACTCTGTTTCTCACACATACACACACACACACACACACACACACACACACAGTGTCAGCTAACTTCTACCTAGATATAAATCTTGCCTTTATTTCTCCAATCAAGAAATTTTTACACTATAAACTGTGAAACAATATATGGCAGAATTGTTGATATTGTTACAATAATGATACTTATTGTTTATTGCTACAATAATGGTATTTTTGTCAGTTTGTAGGGTAGAAAAATATAAATGATGTTTATTTGAATACGGAATTTTCTAATACTTTCTGAAATAATGTGTTACTATTAATAATAGAGACCAGTGTTGCAGTACAATTGAGGAAATAGCAATATCTCATTAAAAGCTGTTAATAGTGTTAAACCTGGGTCAAAGCAGAAAATTGGCCTAAGATCCCCTATAAATAATGCTATCTATTTATATGAGCATACCACTTATTTATATACCGCTTTGTAGTTTTTAAACATTTTTATTTCTTAAACAAGGCACAATAAAGCCACAGTTTAAAAAATTGACAAATTTGCCTTACTAATTAAAATTTTCTATATGAAAAAACACACAGCATTCACTTTCACTTGACTGATTTATCCAGCAACTCTGAGAAGTAGGACCAGCAGATATTATTATATTTATTCTACAGATAAGACAACTGGAACAGAGATTATCTTTTATGCCCTATAAGTACAAAATAGCCAAGTCATTCTGAAAATTCTGTTAGTTAAGAACAGAAGAAAATCTAAATCACTTTATTACTGTAATAAAACTTGAAAATTTAAATAATAGTTGATATTCCAATAAATTTGGTAAAGAATAGCCATTTTATGGTACATACATAAATCTGTTTCATTTTACTTAAATGGGAAAAAATTCAGACATTTTCTATAAAAACTTGTGGGACTAGTTCTTGAATAAGAATTTATCAGATGATAATGATGTTTCTCAATAAACCTAGTATATAAGTACATGTTTAAAGTCTATGTGATACACTAATCCATGCTTACATTTTCTAAATCATTAGTAAAAATGATTAAAAATAAGTTTGCAAGGCAGTCCATTTGTTCTACTATGTCAATATTCAAAGCACAACAAAGACTTTAAAAAAAGTCTGCCTTACATACATTTTTAAGTTATAAAATTTGTATTTGTTAAATGCTATGCATGATGCTAAAAAGTTTTTTCTAAGCATTTAAACAGATAATTAATATTGGTCACATCTTTACTTGTAGATTTAAAAAAGAGAATAGGTCCCTTGCCACCAATTATGATTATACAGAAAGATTAAATTTTTAACTTGGAAAGGACAACTCAGAAGATTGAGCTTGGCTAATAACTACAATTCATTAACATCAATGTTCTAGTTGATGTTCATCAACTGGTAGTTTAAAAGAATTTATTGGAGAACACTCACAATATTAAAGAGGAAAAAGAATTAAAACAAAAAGAAGGAAGAAAAACTGTAAAAGTTAATAGTTTCAATGATGCCTGCTACTACATACTATCATTGGAAATCTTACCAAAGACTGAACTGGGAGGAGACTTAAAACCTTTCATACTCCATAAAGTTCTCAGGAATGTATCTGAGGTACATGGCGGGGCAACATGAAATGATCTATAATGCTACTGGCCGTATTGTACCTGTTCTGTGGATATTTAGTAACCTTGTTTCCAAAGCTGTCAATCTGGTACCTTTCACAAGAACCAAATTCACCTTAAATAAAACAAAATTTATAATTCAAAGAACGAAAGAATTTAAAAATAAAACTGCTACTGAAGCAACATCATAGTTGTGATAGAAATCAAAAAATAGACAGTAAAACTAAAATACCAAGTGATCTTTTTAAATTTTTAAATTCTGTTTGGACTTTATATCACAACTTTATAAAGTTGAAGCCAAATAGTTTAGGTAATTTTGTCCTACACTGGTAACACTTACATTTCAAAATTCTTTACTGATTCAGTGTTAAAAAGTTTTATATTACTCCTCTTAGTATCCAAACAGACTTGCAAAACTGCGATTCCACACACATCCAACATTATGTCCTAAAACGTCTGGATGGCCAACTTTTCTATTTTTCTTCATAAATAGAAACATAAATAATATAATAGAAAAAAGCTATGTTCACACTTAAAAAGAAATAATCCATATTTCACATGTATGTACTATACCTGTAGTTGACCATTTAATGAACTCAAGTCTTCTGCTTTTTTCTCTAAAGACTGAACCCAGACTTTCCTTTTTTGTCGGCATCTCGATGCTGCTGCTCTATTTCTCTCTAAAAACTTTCTCCTTTTTTCATCGGGATCTTCATTAGCTGCTCTTCTTCGACGACCACTTGTATTTTGGGTCTGGGGAGTTGTGTGAGCTGGAGAAGCCTACATTAAACACAGATGGAAGCTTGTTATATTTGTTTCTAGTGAGTGAATTAACATAGGCAGTAAAGAACATCAAAGGCTGAGAGGCCTTAACTTTTATTTTCAAAGTCTTGTTGAATACATTAGTATTTTGGAAAAATATGAAAATTACTCTGTGGTTTAACTTCTTCCTTGAAATAAATGAACTATACTATAACAATATTCTCACTAATGTAATATTACAGTAAATGTATTCTTTAAAGTATGTACAGTATTTTCACTTATGTAGAAATAATATAAAAAAATTAAAAGCACAATATAAATAAATAATCATGCATAGATCTTTTATTTTTCCAAGTGTACCTTTTTTTTTGGAGACAAGAGTCTCACTTTATCACCCTCAGTAGAGTACTGTGGCATCATGGCTCACAGCAACCTCCAACTCCTGTGCTTAGGCGATTCTCTTGCCTCAGCCTCCAGAGTAGCTGGGACTATAGGCACCCGCCACAATGCCCAGCCATTTTTGGTTGCAGTTTGGCCTGGGTCGGGTTCGAACCTGCCACCCTTGGTATATGGGGCCAGCACTCTACACACTGAGCTACAGGTGCTGCCCGCAAGTGTACTTTTTGTTAAGAGATATGGTCTTACTGTTACCTAGGCTAGAGTATAGTGGCACCATCGTAGTTCACTGCAGCTTCTAACTCCTTGGCTCAAGTAATCTTCCTACCTCGGTTTCCCAAAAAGCTGAGACAATAGCTACATGCTGCCATACCTGCCATACCTGGCTAATTTTTAAACTTTTTTGGAGAGACAGGGTCTTGCTGTGTTGGTAGGTAGATCTTGAAGTCTTGGCTTCAAGCAATCCTCCTGTCTCTACCTCCCAAAGCACAAGTGTACTTTTAAAAATACTTTATTCTATTATTTAATCCTTTGAAAACTACTGATTATAAGTTACTAAATTTTAAAAAAAAATTTATTTTTTTTGCAGTTTTTTTGGCTGAGGCTGGGTTTGAACATGCCACCTCCAGTATATGGGGCTGGCGCCCTACCCCTTTGAGCTACAGGCACCACCCTAAATTAAAAAGTTTAATTGCTTCCTTTCATACCCAGCCCCGGCCAAAAAAAACTGCAAAAAAAAAAAAAAAAAAAAAAAAGTTTAATAGCTTCCTACTTAAATTCATGATAGGAAACACCATTTTTAATGCTATTTTTCAATTAAATATCTTACATCATTAAATTTTAAAAAATGTCCTAATAGATTTAGGGGGTACAGTGTTTTTGATTACATGGATAATGCTGAAGTCAGGGCTTTCAGCATACCTGCCACCAGAATAGCATACATTACACTCAGTAAGTAGATTTCTATCCCTCCTTCCCCTTGCATCCTCCCCCCTTCTTAGTTTTCACTGTTCATTACACTATTTGTGACTTCATACTACATATTGTCCCTCATTTAGCTTCCACTTATAAATGAGAACATGTAGTATTTGTTTTTTCCATTTCTGAGGTATTTCACTTAGAATAATGGTCTCCAGTTCCATCCAAGTAGCTGCAAAGACATTATTTTATTGTTATTTATCAATTTCCTTTGAAAGTTGGTTTCTAAATTTAAGGAGTGAAAGCTTATATGTACTTTGGTGTATTCAGTTTTTCCTCAGTTTTTAAAATTTAGAGTTAGTCTTTCTCAGGATCAGGTTCTTGTAATTATTAATGCTCAATTTTCCTGGTAAACAAACTACACAGAAGCCTTGATTTTCATTTTAATTGGTCCCCCTGCTCCCAGTGGATCAGCTTGGATCATCCAGAGACAGAAACCTTCAGTCATTAGCCATATTGCCTAGTGTCTAGAAATATATAACAGTAGGTACCTCCAAGCCTCTCATACCCCTGAAAACTGTGCCGGAGAACACCTGAATATGAGAGCAGAAAAATCAATTGTTGGAAATGGTACAGAGCGAAGAGCACTTGGTGGCCTAGGCATATTGCCCAAAGGAAAAGCCTGAAAACAATCATTTACCTATAATTAGTTATATTTTAAAATGGTATGAACAAATGAATTTGTTTTCTCCTCATCCATGTAATAAGCAAAAATCTTATGTAGAAGGCTCAAGGTAAGTTCTGCAGGTAAATCACCAAAATTTCTCAAACAAATCACCAAAGTTTCTATGAACAAATACAAAGCTATTCCTTTGTCCAAATAACTAGTATTAAAAATTAAGAGTTATTTCTTTTGTAAAGTACTTTAATTGTAACAAAAAACAAGCATTAAACTGAATTGTGTCTTTTACCTACATAATTGCAACTTAATCTTTTAGAAAAATATTTCTATGGCTGGCTTCAAGAATTGCAATCTTGTGTTATCTTTTCTTCATCCTCTTATCTTTCTTATTGAGAATAGCAGGGTTTTTCTTTTACCATTTGGCTGAATAAAAAAACAGTTTTGGGGTTTTGTTTTTAATTTATTTAACTCATTACAGCAAAGTCTTATCACAAATACTAATAGACTAGCAGAAACTATTAGAGTTACATTTATATATTTTTTATGTCTAACAAGGATTTGAGGCTGCTTACACTCCTGTCCTTCTTTTTCTCTTCCCACTTGCATTGATTTACTCAGTCTGTTTCATTCAGAAAATATTTATGGGGCAGGTGTGGTGGCTCATGCCTGTAATCCTAGCACTCTGGGAGGCCGAGGTGGGTGGATTGCTTGAGCTCACAGGTTTGAGACCAGCCTTAGCACGAGTGAGAAACCATCTGTAAAAATAGCCCAGCATTGTGGTGGGCGCCTGTAGTCCCAGCTACTTGGGAGGCTGAGGCAAGAGAATCGCTTGGACCCAAGAGTTTGAGGTTGCTGTGAGCTATGATGCTACAGCACTCTACCCACTCTACCGAGGGGGACAATGTGAGACACTGTCTCAAAAAAAAAAAAAAAAAAAAAAGAAAAGAATATTTATAGGCACTATTCTAGAAACTAGAGATAAATAGCAGTAAAACAAACAGATAATATGGTTGCCTTTAAGTGCACTTCATCCAATACAATAAAATATATAGATGTAAGTAATAATTGGATGCAAGTAAACTATACTTAGTGTAAGAAAATAAAGGGTTAACAAAAAATAAATTATGTTCATTTCTTTTAAAAAATAACCCTTTAAAATGCAAAAATCATTTTTGGCTTAAATACCCCACATAAATAGCCAAGGGCTACATTTGGGCTGTAAACCAGTTCATTAATCCCTAAATTATAACATAAATTCTCTCTCTCTCGGCCCCTAAGTAAAGTTGTTTAGTGGATGACAACTACAGCCTCATTCCAGTTTATCTCAACTTTTGTAAAGACAAAATATAATTATGTAAATACCTATGCTTAGGTGACAATCTAAAACTTGCTATTTACCTGAGTTTCTCTGTTTTGAAAACTTTTGCTTTTTAATGTTAATATTCATTAAGTAGAGAAGATAAAAGGTCTAAATAGAGTTCTGAAACATTTAACAGAAATCCAGTAATTCTTTACTATAGAAATACACTATAAACATGTATCAATCACCACCTGATAAGCACTCACAAACTAGACATATGTGACTAGAACCGCTACTACAAATACCTGTACTGTGTCTTCAACAGTGACAGAGTGCTGAATGAAGAGAACAAACATACATACCGGAGTTTCTGTAGTGGATGTGGCTGGCTGTTGAGATGACTGTGGTCGAGACTCCTCTGACTGAGTCCTAACCAATCCGCTACTATGACCTTTGACAGTATCGCCATTGGTAACTGGAGGATGTTGTTGGGTCAGAGCAGCTTTTAATCTCTGAAATGCAAACATCATTTTAAAAAAATACCCTGCTTTATATACCCAAATCCAACTCTCAAAAACTGAAAATAACTAGGCTTGTTCAACTAAAATAAACAATACAAGTTTATTATTATTCACACTGTCGCCTATTCTCTTCTATCCTATTTCTATATCCCATACCTCAGTCTTCACAGACTGCTAGATTATAATACCTAAATCTTTTCCACATTTGAGAACATCTGATCTCAGCAAGTGTGGTGTCAGTGTTTACTTGGACAATGACCTGATGCTGCACTTTTTAGAACACTAAATTGTCAGACCGAACCTTTTCCTAGAACCTACAGCTGGGTTTAACTCCCTTAGGTCTTCCTATCCTCAGTAAGCAGATTTAGTTCCAGGTCTATCCTCATTCATTATGTTCCTTCCATTTTGCCAGTTAAGTGAATTATACTTGATTCACTTTCAGAATATGACAGATCTAGAGATAAAATGAGGCTGTGGAATAATTTATGGCTAACTCTTTATAAAGATATAATTCCAATGAAGTTTATTATTCTATCAGCAAAAGTTTGTCATATGTGACTATTTTATCTCTCAACTGTATAGTAATGGTAAGCTCTTTAAGAGATAAGATTGTTTTATATTTCTTTTAGCAACTGGTCCACAGGTTGTTACGTAGATGCGCAACAAACATATCTGCTAAATGACAGAAACTATTTTCTTCTTCTTCATCTTTTCATATTTTTTGGTAGAGATGGGATCTTGCTCATGTTATCTAGGCTGGCCACAAACTCCTGGCTTCAAGCCAACCTCCTGCTTCAGTTTTCCAAACCATTGGGATTACAGGTGGGAGCCACCGAGCCTGGCTTGAAATTGGTTTCTTTAGCAAAAATGGGCATATGGGGAGGTGCCTGTGGCTCAAAGGAGTAGGGCACCAGTCCCATATGCTGGAGGTGGCAGGTTCAAACCGGTCCTAACCAAAAACAACAACAATTAAAAAAAAACAACAAAAAAAACACACACAAAAAAAAACCACTACAAAACATTGTTGAAATAAAGAAAAGAAAAAAGGGCACATGTAATATTTAAGATAGTTTTATTGTTATGATCTATAAATACGAAATAATTACTAGATAATCATACCATAGTACCTCAGTGATAAAAGGAACTTCAGGGGCCTAAGAGACTCAGGTCTATTAGTGCTGACACTGCTTTTGCCTTTAACTGGGATGTAGTCCTTGAGTCCAAAATATGAGTCAGAGATATGTCCATTTCATCTTCTTAAGATTCATAACATAAGTATATATTTGAGGGAAAGGAGGTTACAAAAATATATACATTGATATGAAGATTGTGTTCCAGTCTACCCAGTGCTTCTCAAACTTCCTAGAGGTAACTGTCTCAGGTGTTCAGTGTTACCAACATAGTTTCTTTGTGAACGTCCCTTTCTTCCTTCCCTAAGTATAGCAGAAAGGGGTGAGGGAGAAAAGCTTTTGAAAAAGGCCCCCAAATGACTCTAGTATAATTGCTTTGATTTATTTCAACTAAGAACAATTTAGAAAATTTTACAATTATTCAAAAATTTGTAATTTCTTTATTTTCATCTATATGTATCTTCCTATGGTCTCTCATATGTGATCCCGATCCCTTACAGATTAAGCATAGATAAAAAGGTCACCAGAATTTCTACTGAGGCAATAATTATACCTAAACAAGTATTAGTGGACATCTTCTCTCTAGTGCTAATCACTATAGATTCTTGGTATGAATGTTTAAATGAAGTCAGTAGCTAAAAAAAAAAAAAAAAATGGTATAAGTTACATACAGTAAACTAACTCTTTAGTGTACAGTTCTACTGAATTTGAATAAGCACACACACTTGCGCAGCAGCCCCCACAATCAGGTTACAGAACAGTTTTACTACCCCCATCATGCCCTCATGTCCTTTCCTGTCACACTCTCCTCCCACTCCCCGCCCCAAAAATCACTGATCTGTTTTATCTCAAGTGTTTCGTCTTTTCTAGAATATTATATAAATGAAAACATAGCCTTTTGAACTCAGCTTCTTTCTTTAACATAATACACCTGAAATTCATTTATTTGTTGTGTTCAATTTTTCAATGTGTTTTTAATTGGATAATATCCCTAGTTTACCAACTTAAGAAACCAGAGATCATATGTTCGAGACTACACGGCCATTAAGCTATTCAAATACTATATTTGAACTCAGATTTAATTAATTTCAAAGTGCACCATATTTCAAATTTTTCCATAGCACCATGCTGCACACACTATACATACCTGATGCTACCAGAAAACAGGGAAAGATCAAGAAAGATGGTCTGAAGCTATGTGGCTTAATGTTTCAAAAGACAATCACTAAAGATGGAGAACACCAGGCCTGCCACCACAACTGCTAAGCCATGTCACTCAGGATCTGGCGTGTTTTCTCCCTCTTTTCTGACAAACTACTTCTTTTTAAACTTACAAAAAGTAGTACATATATAGTCCTAGTATCTTCACTGATTAGAATCAATAATGGTATTATAAAGTCTTATACATCTGAAAAAGAACTTTAGGGTAAGAACTTTATCTTAAACTACTTGTGACTCTGAACAAATCATTAACCTTTGAGTCTCAGTTTCCTTACCGGTAAAACTTCAAATAATGAAAACTTGCTTGCAGGGTTGAGGTGAAAATTAAATGTAATATGCAAAAATCTGCCTCACTCACAAAATTTCTTATATATTAGCTTCCTTATTTATTTAAGAATAGCTGTCTAGGACTCTTTATTTGCTTAGCATGTGGGTGTAGGAACATCAAAGAATCAGGAGAGTTACTACACTTTCAAATTTTCACAAAGTACTTAGCAGTCAAATTAAGCATTGGTTTGGCCCCAGACGTATTTTATATGTAAGGTATGTTAAGGATTACATCATACACGTAATCTTTTAGAATCCATTCAAGATTCTTCGTTCCTTCCTTTTTTAACAATCAGAAAAACTACTATATAGTAGAACCTCTATGTTGACCACCAAAGGACTATAACAAACTGGTCAACATAAGGAACTAGGCCCACTGTACTGATATGGTCTATGAAAATTAGGTCAACTTAAGGCGGTGATCAACTCTGTATTTCTAGCTAAGACACAGGAAATTAGGACAATATGGAAGCAGTAGCTGGATGGAATCAGATATGAAATACCTTAAGAAAATAATCAATACAAATTTAGAGCAGAAAGATAGGATTTGACAATTATAAGTCATATATATATGGATGAGAGTCTGGGGAGGTGAATCAATTTGCATGTTTTTATTTTTTATAAAAAGAATGTTAGATATCAAAATACAGTGAATAGTGTCAGGTCTACAGTGCTAAGACTATATTTTTGGATATAAAATGAACATAAATTTAGCTAGAGGTTACAACGTGAGGCTTGGTAAAACACTTTTCAATCCTTAGGTAGAAAACATCATAGAACTGAAGAGCATTTAAAGTTTTATAGTGAAGAGCTTAACTCTTAGAATTAATGAAATACAGTAACTGCACATAGGGGAGTCTGAAGTACATAAACATCACTCTCTTGAATAATCTTTAGTAGGGCAAGTTACTACCTTATAGAGCACTTAAAAGCAGCATCAGTATTCATTCATTACCCTCCCTTGACTGCCCTAGGGTATACAGTACTCATCCAGTGAAGAAGCTCTTAATGTTTACTTCATGCTGTTACATTGATTACAATGGGTCTGACTTGGAAAGTGTGCCACTGGGTATAAAATGTAAGAAAAAGGTTTTAAGGGTTAATTAACACTGCTCTGAACTGTCCATTAATTTTTTTTAAACTACAACAAAAATGCATGTATGTTTAAAAAAAATTAGGATGAGTTAGATGAAAGAAGCATTCAATACATATTATTCATATACATTTTATGACTAATACAAGGGTAATTAAAATTTACTCATATATTTGTTAGGATTAAAAAAGGCCAAATGTGTTGGTTCTAAAAACAATTGGTGAAAACTCACATTTATTTTGGAATAGAATTTCAGAGCTAGCAGAGATAACAGAAATCAGTTAGTCTGACCACCATCTTAAAGATAAACTTCCAAAGAGTAAAAAGTTATTTGCCAGAATCATAGTGTAAGTTAGCAGAGATAAAACCAGAATTCCTGCCAGTAGACTCCCAGTTCACTGAACATATTTTAAACAAAAGCTTTGCCAAACTAGAGCTCTGCTCTAATATTAAGTATTCTAAGTAATCAAGTTGAATATCAGATCAGATATTGGTCAATCCATTACTGAGATCAAAATTTCTCCTGCCAGAGAAATTTAATATACATACATAAAAATTTGGTACTCTGAGAAATAAAGATTAAGCATTCACAAATCAAATAAGGTTTAAAAAATATATATTCAACATGTATAGTAAAACAAAGGCATAATTTTAATTTAACCTAAAAGTATATATTTACAAAACAAAAATATATTTCTGAGAAACAGACTACTATCTTAAAGTTTTAGCAATTTTAGTTCAGCTATTATATTGAAAACTTTTTTCCTAGAGAGAGAGATTGTGTCAATTAAAGGGTGAACAGTTTGCTGTGCTGACCAGTAAGATACATTAAGAGATGTTCTGCTAAAAATAATTTGGTATTCAAGCTCCATGTTTCACCCTTGAAAATAAATTTTATCACAACTGTTAGAAGTTGGTAGGAATAAACTACTTCATCATAGTTCAAAGAAAAAAGATAATGTTCTCTAGAAACAATTTATGAAAAAGTCAGATCCATATTTCATATGTGCCACAAAAACTCATCAGAGTAATAACCCTCCTTCTCCTGGGTGTTATTCTACCATCTGCTGCTCTATTACTTATCTTTATTTTGCAACTAATTAACAGCATAATCTTCTAAATTCAGCAAGTTAATTATCATTATTGTGGTCTTTGCAGCATCATCAGTCCTCATGAAGTCTTGTCTCCCCACCCCAGAGAACATACGAAAATGAAGTAGGTTGGGAGAGGGTCTGTTTCTTTGGAGTGGGCTCATTAGATGTTTGCTGATTAGCTTGGCATGCATACGCAGGTCAGAAGAATTCTGCTGAACATGAGGTTCCATGCAGGGCCTAACCAAGTTAATGTCTGTTTCTGAACATTTGCCAAGATGCCCTCTGTCAGCTCTCAGTAGAAACCCCCTGCAGAAAACCTACTGGCTGCCCACTGTGTACAAAAGACATTTCTCAGTTGTCACGCGAGTCTTAAAGGAATGATTCTGAAGGATACTACTCAGATACTTTATTAAATCTCCTTTAACAAAATTCCTAGATAATTAAAATTTTCTTATTTGGAAGTTACTTTTTGATTATAAACATTACACATAAGAAAATTATTTTATTACAAGAGTAATGCAGAGAATAGATATCTATCTATGGTGAGTGGCTGCAGACATGGGAACAGGCAGAAGAGTCATTCAATATGTAATGTGAACCTAGGGGATGTGAGTGGGGAACAACACATTTGGATTAAAAAATCCCTATACAGACCCCGGCCAAACAGCAAAAAAAATTCCTGTACACTGGGATAAGAACCTATCTTCAACTTTCTTCACTTAGGATAGAATTGTTTGTTTGTAAAATTTTGTGGCCCCCTAAAGCTTAATAAAGTAAATCAATGACATCAACATTTTAATTTCAAACTTAGAAATAAACTGTACCTATATGGTATTTCATATTCTAAAAGTATCTAAAAATAACTTGCCATACTGAATAACAGGTTACCCTTGGACTTCAATTTAAAATGCTTAAGAAAGAGATTGATTTAGACATCTGATTTTAGTTGTAAGTGCTAACTAAGGTTATCTTAAATTAAGCTTCTAAAATAATACAGAAATATTTAACAAAACCAAGGTTCACCATATCTACAAGTTTAATTACATGTAAGAGATACTAAAGTGCTGGGAAAGGCTGTTAGACAACTGAGGTAATTACACAGAAACAAAGATATGTTAAGTGTATAAATGCAGTTTAGCATGTTTAAGATTAATTATATTTTAAGCCTTTAAAAACTATAATGATGGCTCAGCGCCTGTGGTTCAAGCAGCTAAGGCGCCAGCCACATACACCTGAGCTGGCAGGTTCGAATTCAGCCTGGGCCCACCAAACAATGATGGCTGCAACTAAGAAATAGCTGGGCATTGTGGTAGGCGCCTGTAGTCCCAGCTACTTGGGAGGCGGAGGCAGGAGAATCGCTTGAGCCCAGGAATTGGAGGTTGCTGTGAGCTGTGATGCCATAGTACTCTATCGAGGGGGAGACACAGTGAGACTCTGTCTCAAAAAAACAAACAAACAAAAAAAACCCAATAATGACATGGCAACCTATGTCCCGCACATGAGAGAGGATGTGGAGGAGCCACAAACCCCTGCTGGGGGTGGTGGTGGTACTGCTGCTTGGGTGCTTCTGGATGAGGGAGCAAGATGGCAGCCAAGTAACAGCTTCGTTACAACTGGGCATGATGAGATTGGGGAGAGAAGACTCTAGGCATCTCGGGCTTATGGGCTCTGCCCAGAAACATTCCTTTGGGGACACAGGGAGACAGTGAGAGACGTCTGAACCCCAGGAGGAAGATAAAAGCAGTGGAGAACTGACAAGTGGTTGCATTTGTTCGGTCTGAGGTTGTGGCTGCCCCAGCTGTAATTACAACAGCAGCAAGATTACAAACAGGGAAGGCTTTCCCTATGGGCTGTTTTGTTTTTTTGGACTTGGGCACTTGGTTGAACTACCTTGGGAGAACTTGGGCAAGAGTGTGGATAACTTTAAGTCTTGTCTAGGGCCCCAGACTGAGCTACTGAGCTGCTGAGCTGGAACGGAGCTAATGTTGTTCGGTTGTGGGCCGTGTGCAGCCATTGTGGGAAAACTGCCCTTGCAGGGTCCACCCTCAAAATTGCAGAGCCAGCCTTGGGCTGGGAGACCTTGGGCAAGTGATTTCATGACTGAGCAGTGCCAAAAGCTGAGTCTGAGATGCTGGGGAAGAACAGAGATTTTGGTGTTTGGCAGTAGCAGGGCTGCCTTGCAGTCTTGGCCCTCAGAGGCATAGAGTGAGACCACTTTTGGCACACTGGATAAATAGGCAGTCACTTCAGGAGAGATCCCAGAGACAAGTGCTTTCCTGGGAAAGCTTCTGCTTAGCCCAGGTTAATG
This sequence comes from Loris lydekkerianus, assembly GCA_963574355.1. Classification (NCBI taxonomy): domain Eukaryota; kingdom Metazoa; phylum Chordata; class Mammalia; order Primates; family Lorisidae; genus Loris; species Loris lydekkerianus. Next base: position 7,425 of record CAUYPK010149256.1, on the reverse strand, counting down.
GTTTATAGTCTTTTAAGTGGGCTGAGGAAGAGATTTAGGCTTTCAACCCTGCGGGGTTTGAGAAACCAGCAGAGGCCTCCAGTCTCCATCTCAAACAGCTATATCAGCATTGTGATTAACATCTTATATCCCAGAAGATCACCTGTTGCCCAGACAATATTCAGCAAGATATATACTGCTTTTTTTATTTCGTTTTCGCTCTAGATTTTTCTTTTTCTTTTCTTTTTCTAGTTTAAATATAATTTTCCATTGTTGCTTTCTTTAATAATAGAAACTTCATTTTTGCTAGTATTTTTGCCCCTATTATTTGGTTTTTCCACCAATTTTATCCTGTAAAGTTTTCTGTTTCTTTGTTTTGGTTTGATTTATAGTATTTTTGTCTTTCCTCTCTATTTGGTGGAGGTGGGGTACTGTGTCTGAACAGACTGGCAAAGAGCTGCTGACCTCAAGGAACCACCCAACCCAGTACCCCCAGAGGTTGGGGGTTTTTAAGGTTGGGTCAAAGTACCCTACTGTACACCTTTATTACTCCTCTCTCCCTCTTTCTGTGCCTCTATTCTTTTTGTTAATATTCCCTTTTAGTCACCTCCTCCCCTTTCTAGTTTTTAAAATCTTTTTTCCCTTCTGGCTCTTCAATCTTCTCATCCTTCAGGTCCTGTACCAAAAGGACTCATCAAAACCTTAGGCCAGAGGCATGGTAACTTAAAAGAGCAAGAGGAAGTGAAAGGAAAAGTAGGGCAAAGAAACAGAAAAGAAAACACTCATGAGGAAGAATCAGCAGAAAAATCCTAGCAACATGAAAAACAAGTCCCCCAAGGACTTGCGGTAGTCACTGCACAGGATTCCACCTATAAAGAAATGTTAGAAATGGTAGAAGGGGACCATGCGGTAGTCACTGCACAGGATTCCACCTATAAAGAAATGTTAGAAATGATAGAAGGGGAATTTAAAATACAGATGATGAAAACAATGAAGGAAATTGCTGAGAAAGTAGAAAATAACAAAAAGGAAATCCAAAAACAGAATCAAGTAAGAGATGAACAATAATGAAGAATACAGAAAGGATATAGCTTAGCTGAAGGAATTGAAGCAATTGGGGGGAACTTAAAGATGCAATAGAAAGTATCAACAATAGATTAGACCATGCAGAAGAGAGAATCTCAGAGGTAGAGGACAAAGCTCTTGAGATAACTCAGATACTTAAAGAGGCAGAAAAGAAGAGAAAGAAAGCAGAATGTTCAATGACAGAATTATGGGACTTTATGAAGCGTTCAAACATACAAGTTATAGAAATCCCCAAAGGAGAAGATCCCGTATGGCCCAGAGGAATGGAAGCCATACTAGAGAATATTATAAATGAAAATTTCCCAAATATTGCCAAAGATTCTGACACACTCCTTTCAGAGAGATATCGGATCCCAGGTTGCCTCAACTCTAATAGAGCTTCTCCAAGACACATTGTGATGAAACTGTTCAAAGACAAGACAAAAGAAAAGATTTTGCAAATTGCCAGGAGTAAGCGCCAGTTGACCCACAAGGGCAAATCCATCAGGGTGACTGCAGACTTCTCTAATGAAATTTTTCAAGACAGAAGACAATGGTCATTTACCTTAAATCTACTTAAACAGAACAATTTCCAGCCCAGAATTCTATATCCTACTAAGCTAAGCTTTAAAATTGATGGAGAAATCAAATCTCTTACTGATATGCAAACAGTGAGGAAATTTGCCACAACAAGACCAGCTCTCCAGGAAATATTTCAACTTGTTCTACGCATTGATCATCACAATGGACAACCAGCAAAGTTAAGCACCCAGAAATTAAAGGACAGAACCTAGCCTCCACAATGATGCAAAAGACAAAACTAAGCAATGGATTTTCACAGAATAAGATGAATAGAAGGCAACCAAATCAATTATCTCAATAAATGTTAATGGCTTGAATTCCCCACTGAAGAGGCATAGATCAACTAATTGGATTAAAAAACACAAGCTATCCATTTGCTGTCTGCAGGAAACACACCTAGTCTCAAAAGAAAAATTAAAACTATGGGTTTTAGTTAAAAGTTGGAAGACAATTTTTCAGGCAAACAGAATTCAGAAGAAGAGGGGGTTGCAATCTTATTTTCAGATACATGTGGATTTAAAGCAACTAAAGTCAAAAAAGACAAAGATGGTCACTTCACACCAGTCAAGGGAAAAATACAACAAGAAGACATTTCAATTCTAAATATTTATGCACCCAACTTAAATGCTCCCAGATTCTTGTAACAGACCTCACTTAATCTGAGCAATATGATATCCTATAACACCATAATAACAGGGGACTTTAACATTCCTCTTACAGAGGTAGACAGATTTTTTTAAACAGAAATTAAACAAAGATATAAGGGACTTAAATGAGACCCTAGAACTGTGCTTGATAGACATACATAGAACACTCCATCCCAAAGCTAAAGAATATACATTTTTCTCATCGGCCTGTGGAACATTCTCCAAAATTGATCATATCCTAGGACATAAAACAAACCTCAACAGAATCAAAAGAATTGAAATTATACCTTGTATCTTCTCAGACCATAAGGCACTCAAGTCCAACAAAAACGTTCAATGCCACACAAAGGCATGAAAATTAAACAACCTTATGTTGAATGACAGTTGGGTGCAGGAAGAAATAAAAGAGGAAATCATTAACTTCCTTAAGCATAATAATAATGAAGACGCAAGCGACCAAAACCAGTGGGATACAGCAAAAGCAGTCCTGAGAGGAAATTTTATTGCTTTAGATGCTTTATATATCTGGAAAACAGAAAGAGAGCGCATCAACAAACTCACAAGCCATCTTATGGAATTGGAAAAAGAACTATCTAAGCCTAAACCCAGCAGAAGAAAAGAAATGCCCAAAAATAAATCAGAGATTAATGAAATTAAAAACACAAGAATCATTCAGAAAATTAATGAAACAAGGAGTTGGTTTTTTGAAAAATAAATAAAATAGATAAACCTTTGGCCAGACTAACTAGAAATAGAAAAGTAAAATCTCTAATAACCTCAATCAGAAATGATAAAGGGGAAATAAAACTGACGACACAGAGATACAAGAGATTATCTCTGAATACTGCCAGAACTCTATGCCCAGAACTTTGACAATATGAAAGAAATAGATCAATATTTGGAATCACACCCTCTTCCCAGACTTAGCCAGGAAGAAACAGATCTCCTAAACAGATCAATTTCAAGCACTGAGATCAAAGAAACAATAAAAAAGCCCTGGTCTGGATGGCTTCACACCAGAATTCTATCAAACCTTCAAGGAAGAGCTTATTCCCATACTGTGGAAATTATTCCAAAAAACTGAGGAAAGACTCTTCCCCAATACATTCTACGAAGCAAACATCACCCTGATACCAAAACGAGGAAAAGATCCAACTCAAAAGGAGAATTTCAGACTAATTTCACTAATAAATATAGATGCAAAAATTCTCAACAAAATCCTAGCCAATAGATTACAGTTTATCATCAAAAAAGTCATATATCATAATCAAGTCGGTTTCATCCTAGGGATGCAAGGCTGGTTTAACACACGCAAGTCCATAAACGTTATTCACTGTATCAACAGAAGGAAAAACAAAGACCATACGATCACTCAATAGATGCAGAAAAAGCATTTGATAAAATCCAATATCCTTTTCTAATTAGAACACTGAAGAATATAGGCATAGGTGGCACTTTTCTTAAACTGTTTGAAGCTATCTATGATAAACCCACTGCTAATATTTTACTAAAAGGAGTAAAACTGAAATCTTTTCCACTTAGAACTAGAACCAGACAAGGTTGTTCTCTGTCGCCATTACTATTCAACATAGTGCTGGAAGTCCTAGCCAATACAATTAGGCAAGACAAGGAAATAAAGGTAATCCAAATGGGAGCAGAGGAGGTCAAACTCTCCCTCTTTGCTGATGATATGACACACAGAGAACCCCAAAGACTCAACCACAAGACTCCTGGAAGTCATCAAAAAATATAGCAATGTTTCACAATATAAAATCAATGTCCACAAGTCAGTAGCCTTTGTACACACCAATAACAGCCAAGGTGAGAGGCTAATTAAGGATACAAATCCCTTCACCATAGCTTCAAAGAAAATGAAATACCTAGGAATATACCTAACAAAAGAGGTGAAGGACCTCTATAAAGAAAAGTAGGAAACCCTAAGAAAAGAAACAGCTGAGGGTATTAACAAATGGAAGAACATACCATGCTCATGGCTGGGAAGAATCAACATTGTTAAAATGTCTATACTTCCCAAAGCAATCTACTGATTCAATGCCATTCCAATTAAAATACCAACATCGTACTTTCAAGACCTGGACAAAATGGTTTCTTCATTTTGTATGGAACCAGAAAAAAACCCCATATAGCTAATGCAGTTCTTAGTAATAAAAACAAAGCCAGGGGCATCAGCATACCAGGTTTTAGGCTGTACTTCAAGGCCATAGTGGTCAAGACAGCATGGTACTGGCACAAAAATAGAGACATAGACATTTGGAATTGAATAGAAAACCGGGAAATGAAACTAACATCTTACAATCACCTAATTTTTGATAAACCAAACAAGGACATACACTGGGGGGAAGACTCCCTATTTAATAAATGGTGCTGGGAGAACTGGATATCCACATGTAAAACACTGAAACTGGACCCACACATTTCTTCATTCACAAAAATTGATTCAAGTTGGATGAAGGACTTAAATTTAAGGCATGAAATGATAAAAATACTCAAAGAGGGTGGCACCTGTGGCTCAAAGGAGTAGGGCACTGGGCCCATATACTAGAGGTGGCAGGTTAAAACCTGGCCCTGGCCAAAAACTGAAAAAAAAAAAAAAAAAAAAATAATAATAAAATAAATAAATAAAATAAAATAAAAATTCTCAAAGAAAGCATAGGGGAAACACTGGAAAATATCGGCCTGAGGAAAGACATAAAAGAAGACTGCTGTGGCAATTGCAACAATAACAAAATAAACAAATGGGACTTAATTAAACTGAAAAGCTTTGGTATAGCTAAGGAGACAGCAACCAAAGCAAACAGACAACCTACACAATGGGAAAGGATGTTTGCCTATCTTGAATCAGACAAAACCTTGATGAGTAGGATTATAGAGAACTCAAATTAATCCACATGAAAAAAAGCCAACAATCCCATATATCAATGGGCAAGAGACATGAATAGAACCTTTTCTAAAGATGGACAGATGGCTAATAAACATATGAAAAAATGTTCATCGTCCCTAATTATTAGAGAAATGTAAATCAAAACCACCCTGAAATATCATCTAACCCCAGTGAGAATGGTCCATATCACAAAATCTCAAAACTGCAGATGCTGGCAGGGATGTGGAGAGGAACACTTTTACACTGCTGGTGGGACTGCAAACTAGTACAACCCTTTAGGAAGGAAGTATGGAGAACCCTCAAAGCACTCAAGCTAGACTTCCCATTTGATCTTGCACTCCCATTACTGGGCATCTAACCAGAAGGAAAAAAATCCTTTTATCATAAGAACACTTGCACTAGACTGTTTATTGCAACTCAATTTACAATCGTCAAAATGTGGAAACAGTATAAATGCACACCAACCCAGGAATGGATTAACAAGCTGTGGTACATGTATACCATGGAATACTATTCAGCCATTAAAATAATGGAGAATTTACATCCTTTGTATTAACCTGGATGGAAGTGGTACATATTATTCTTAGTAAAGCATGACAAGAATGGAGAAGCATAAATCCTATGTATTCAATTTTGATATGAGGATAATTAATGACCTAGTAAATGGTGGGGGATGGGGAGACCAGCGAGAGAGGAGAGAAAAGGGTGGCAGAAAGGAAGAGCAGCAAGAGGAAAGGAGGGAGGGGCGTGGGTCTTGGTGTGTGACACACCTTTTGGGGGCAAGACACAATTGTAAGAGGGACTTTACCTAAGAAATACAATCAGTGTAACCTGGTTTCTTGTACCCTCAATGAATCCTCAACAATAAAAAAAAAAAAAAAAAGAAAGAAATACTAATTAAAACCACGAGACACTGCTATACAACCCCAAGAGGAGGACAAAAACAGTAGAAAACTGGCAAGTGATTGCGTGTGTTTGATCGACATAATCCCACCAGCAGCAGTAAGTACAAGTAGCAGTGAGACTGAAAACCAAATAGGCCTTATGTGTGAACTGTTTCAGTGTTTTTGGACTTGGCACTCAATTGAACTGCCTTGGGGAGAGCTTGAGCAGGAGTGCGGAGAACTCTGGGCATTGTCTAAGGCCCTAGACTGAGCTGCTGAGCTGGACGGAGCTAACAGTGCTCGGCTGTGGGTCGCAGAGAGCCATTGTGAGAGAACTGCCCCTGCAAGCTCCGCCCTCCGGGTAGCAGAGCAAGGATCGGATGGGAGCTAGTAACTTAGTGACTGAGCAGCCGAAAGGCGGGGACTGAGCTGCCTTACAGCCTTAACCCTCAGGGACCGAGTGAGACTGGTTTTGGCACACTGGAGTCTTGGGCTGTTGCCCTGGGTAGAGTGCTGTGGTGTCACAGCTCATAGCAACCTCAAACTCCTAGGCTTGGCGGTGCCCGAATCTCCATAAAACCTGCACCACGACCCCCGACCCACGCCCCGTGCCCTCCGGGACTCCACATGTCCTGACCAGAAACTGCGGGACCCGTGCAACCCTGCGTCCTCCCTCTTCTACCCTCCCTGCCTCCACACTGGCCCACTCTTCTGGCCAGGAACTCTGGTAGCCACGTGCCCTCCGGAGCCCTCTCTGCCTCTGCCCAGAGCCCTTCTCTTGGCCAGAGACTGCTGGAGCCTTGGGCTCTCTGTGCCAAAGTCACTGGGCGCCAGGCACTCCCAGAACCCTGCGCACCACCTCACTCCCTGTTGCTGGATTCGGGTGTGTCACACTCTGAAGCTGCTCCCACAACCAGAACTCCCTAGCTGAAGCAGCCCCAGAGAAACTACACAGAGAAACTTCCAACAAAGACCCAGCAACGATAGAGTGATCATGCGGGGGTCTAATCTTGGAGAGACACCTCCCCAACTCTGAGGACAGGCAGAGGCAATGGTCAAAAACCATCATGAGGCGAAATCAACACAAAAACTCTGGCAATATGAATAATCAGAGTAGATTCCCCAACGATCAATGGGGCAGACACAGCACTAGACCCCATGCATAAACAAATAGCTGAAACATCAGACACTGAATTAAGAATCTAAATAGCAAATAAGATGAAATTAGAATTCCAAGCAGTAACCCAAAAGATATCTCAAGAATTCAATGAATTCAAAGACCAAACAACCAAAGATTTTGAAACATTGAGACAAGAAGTTGCATCCCTCAAAGATCTGTGAAACACAGTAGAATCCCTCAGTAACA
>CAUYPK010149255.1:0-53906 GCA_963574355.1 Loris lydekkerianus | reverse complement strand
AATTATTTTGTATAAGCTGCATCAGAGACAACTGAAGATGAAAAAACTACCATCCCCATATATAACTAATTTGTGCTGTGCACCAACGAGAACCTGCTTTAAATTTCCAGGCCAATTTACAACCCCCAGACTGTACCAGGCGAGGTTAGTGGCTGTTGAAAATACCACCAGGACAGGGCTATCTAAAGACACATTCGGTAGTGTGTTAACTATGCAAAAAAAGACACTGTACAGTTTAAAAACAAATCTTACACAGCCTTACATTTCAATTTTTTTTCTTTAAAAGGAATAAGTTGTGTACTGGGGGGTTAAATACTTTATAGACAAGAAAAAAAACCTGCGCTAAAACCAATGTATTCATCATCATCTTCATCTTCCTCCTCCTCTTCATCTTCCTCATCTTCCTCCTCTTCCTTCTTTTTCTTGCTTTTTTCAACCTTGACGACTCCCTTTTTCGCTGCATCAGGCTTTCCTTTAGCTCGGTATGCAGCAATATCCTTTTTATATTTTTCCTTCAGCTTTACAGCCTTCTTTTCATCAGGCTGCTTGTCCTCCGCAGCAGTGTTATTCCACGTCTCTCCCAGCTTCTTTGCAACATCACCAATGGATAGGCCAGGATGTTTTCCTTTGATTTTTGGACGATACTCAGAACAGAACAAGAGAAAGGCCGAAGGAGGCCTCTTGGGTACATTGGGATCCTTGAACTTGTTTTTTGTTTCCCCTTTAGGAGGGATATAGGTTTTCATTTCTCTTCATAACGGGCCTTGTCCGCCTTTGCTATATCTTCAAATTTTCCTTTCTCTTTAGCAGACATGGTCTCCCACCTCTCTGAGCACTTCTTAGAAAACTCTGAGAGGTTGACTGAAGCATCTGGGTGCTGCTTCTTGTGCTCCTTGCGACAAGTTTGCACAAAGAAGTCATATGATGACATTTTGCCTCTCGGCTTCTTAGGATCTCCTTTGCCCATGTTCAGTTATTGTTCCTCAGCGAGGCTTAGAGTCGCCCAGTGCCCGTCCGGCTCTCGCTTGCCCTGGCGCTGTCTCTATGGAGGTTAATGTACTGCAGTGGCTGTCATTTATTTGTTTTCTTTCTCTGTACCTCTTTTGATCACTTTTTGTTCCTCGTTCTTCTCTGCTTCACTCATTTTTTCCTTTCCATTTTTCTTGAGGTCCTATGATGTGCTGGGGGTCACTAGTTGGATTAATGAAAAGAATATCATGCAGTTCCCATCAGCAAGAAAAATCCCAGTCTAGAGGGAAAGACAGGTAAACAGCAAGCTGTGAATATAGTATACTTACTGTATACGGTAAGAAAGGTGCAACCAAGACTCATTTATTAGGAATGGTCAAAATTGGCTGAAAATCCTATAGGAAGGCACCATTTTGAAGTCTGAGGTGTCATCTCTACAAGTCCAACATGGTAGGCTGTCCACCATTGGAGTGGATCAGGATGTAGTCAATTCCATTTAGGGAACAAATGTATTTGAAGCAGGAGGTTTTTCTTTAGTTGTTTTTTTTGAGACAGAGTCTCACTATGTTGCCCAAGGTAGAGTGCTGTGGCATCATCGTAGCTCACTGCAGCCTCAGACTCCTGGGGTCAAGTGATCTTTCTGCCTCAGCCTCCTGAGCAGCTGGGACTATAGGCATGCACCACTACACCTGGCTAATTTTTTTCTATTTTTGGTACAGACAAGGGTCCCACTCTTGCTCAGGCTGGTCTCAAACTCCTGACCTTGAGCAATCCTCCCACCTTGTCCTTCCAGAGTGTGAGGATTATAGGTGTGAGCCACCATGGCCAGCTTAAGAAGGAGTTTTAAATATTGATGAAATCTACTTGGCGGGGGTGAGGGGGTGGGGAGGGGAGGGAGGGATATGTCATGTTATATGAATATTTCTCTCTGAATACTGGAATCATACTTAGGCAAAGAGAGGCATATGGAAACTTTGAGGGAAGACTGCGCTCCTATCACACATCCCATGCTTGCTCTGGAATTTATGCTCTTTAAGTGGAAAATCTAGTTGTCTTTGGTTGGGTTCCCTGGAAGCAGAGCCTGAAACAGTGATTTGCATGTGGATGAGTTTGCTAGGGCTGCCGTAGCCACAGCACCAGTTGGATGGCTTAAGTGGGAGTGTCCAACCTTTTTATTTCTCTGCCACACATTGGAAAAAGAAGAGTTTTATTAGGCCACAGATCAAATTCCCAAGTGCTAATGAAAACTGATGAGCAAAAAAAGGGTCTGTGTATACTTGTCATGATATCCAACACCACAGATAAAAAAATGTCCTCACGAAATCAGCATACAGCTCATGGGTAGCAGGTTGGGCACTCCTATCTGAAAGCAACAGAAATTTGTTAGCTCACAGTCCTGGAGGGTGGGAATCCAAGACCCAAGTGTGGGCGGGGCCGTACTCCCTCTGAAACCTACAGGGGAATCCCCTTCCTTACCTTTTCCTACCTTCTTTCCTAAGGAATCCTTGACATTCCTTGTGTGGCTTCACTGCTCCAGTCTCTGCCTCTGCTGCTACATGGCTGTCTTTGCCCTGTGTGTGGCCGTCTCTCTTCTCTTCTTCCAAGGACATAAGTTATATTGGATTATAACTTGGTCCTCTCCAGTGTGACCTCATCTTAATGCAGTGACCCCATTTCCAAATAAGGTCACATGCTGAAGTACTTGGGGTTAGGACTTCAAGTTTCTTTTTGAGGGACACAATTCAATCCATACTAGATGCATGAGAAAAACCTACAAGGGAGAGAACAAAACAGGGTCAGTGAAGGGTAATAGCCAGGTGAGGATGTGATCTGAGGTCAAACCTAGCTTCAGCCTATGATGGGGAGGGGACTCTGGATCACAGACATGCCCTGCAGAGTTGTTCCTTCTTGAGGCAAAGGGCCAGCCTTTTGACCCCTGTATCAACTAGTCATTGGCTGTGAACCAGACTAGGAAATCTGATTTTTAGCTGAGTGGCTATGGGCCTGTCCAGAGCTCTTATGACTCTGCAACAATGCTTCAGCAGGGACAACTTGGGGACATTCTGGGTTTCATGGGTGAGAGAGTGCTAATGAGATCTATTTGGTACATATTACAGATGCTGCAAAATATTCCATAATGCACAGGATGGTCCCCTTCTCCAAGGACAGAGTTGTCCAGCCAAAAATGTCCATAGTGCTGAGGTTGAGCAACTGCATTCTGAAAGAAGGGGAGAATGCACATTGAGGGGACATACTAGGCTGTGTCTTGCACAATCAAGCTGAGAGCTGGGCCAGTGCCTGAAGGGTTAGGGGGATTTTAGGCAGAGATAGTTGCCGGGATGAGGGGAGAGCCAAGGAGTGGAGGGTGTGAAGACCAGATGTTTGGGGAGCTGCTTTGTTTAGGCATGTATCAGTGCATGTGTGGAAGAGGAGACATGGGTCATGAGCAAAAGTGCTCATCCAGCCAAATAGGCCTGTGATGAAGCAAACAAGATCCTCACACAGCACACCAAAGCTGTTAACACAAATGCAACTGTGGGTTTTCTTTAGAGGCCAGCATCTACTTTCACCAAATCGTTTGGTTGGCCAGTTGAAGGGGAAGGGGAGGAGACAGTTGTGTCATAATGTATGATACAAAATGATTGGGGTCCTTGCTTTCTATCTGCCCGAATCTGTGCAAAGTCAGAGTAACTTTGAAGGTCTAGTTCTATTTTCTCTGCCTTGGAGAACCCTTGTAGAGGAAGAATGGGAGGCTTGTAGGGCCAGCCTGTGAAGAACTGACAGTTAAGCTTGAGAACTCATCCTAGCAAATGTGCTACATAACACCATTGCTGAGTATCACTATAGTCACCTTCAAAGTATATCCCTTGGGAAGCTGTGCATCAACACCAGCACCTAATGTACCCTTCAAAGCAATTTTGGAACTCTTTCTTGAATGACCATCAGAGCTGTTGTTATATGGCACACAAAAACATGCCACAAAAATAAGGAATGTCACTTAGCAAGACACCACCACATGTTGACACAAACACAGCTGTGAGACACTGATATACCAAGGTTCTGAAACCTTACCGAGTTGTTTGTACAGTGCTGTCAATGTAAGCTCATGGTGGCAAGTTCATGAACTTAATTGTCAGTCCTCATACAATGACAGCTCTGGGTGTCATTCTAGAAAAAGGGTCCCAAAGTCACTCTGAAAGGTGGGCTGGGCATAGCATCACTGCATAGCTTCCCAAGGGGGATACTTCAAAGGTGACTAGTGATATTCAGCAGTGAGGTATATAGCACTTTTTCTAGGCTGAGTTTGTGAGATTAATTGGCAGACATATAGGCACCCTCGGACTCATGGCAGAATGTCCCACCTGTCTCGTGCCTTTGAACATTATATCTGTGATCTTGACATTCAGAAAATTGACAGCTAATGGAGCTACAGCATTTTTGGTCTTATTGGTAAGGTTGGTGAGAAGATAATGGAAATAAAGACACAGCATAGGGTGGCGCCTGTAGCTAAGTGGGTAAGGTGCCAGCTACATGCACTGGGGCTGGCGGGTTCAAACCCAGCCTGGGCCAGCTAAAACAACAATGGCAAATGCAGCAAGAAAAATAGCCTGGGTGTTGTGGCGGGCACCTGTAGTCCCAGCTACTTGGGAGACTGAGGCAAGAGAATCACTTAAGCCCAAGAGTTTGAGGTTGCTGTGAGCTGTGACACCACAGCACTCTACCCAGAACAACAGCTTGAGACTCTGTCTCAAAAAAAAAAAAAAAGACACAACATGGGGGATTGACGCAGGTGTGAAGTTGCACTGGCATAGGAGAGATTCTGCTCCCCTGAGTGGATTGAAAGCCATTTAGAGGGAAAATTTGTGTAGGCTCAACTCTTTTAATTATTAATTTTAATTGTGGTAAAATACATATAACATACAATTTATCGTCTTACTTATCTTTAAGTGAGCAGCTCAGTGGCATTAAATACGTTCACGTTGTTGTGCGACCATCACTACCATCCATTTCTAGAACTTGTGTAAAATTGAAATCCTGTCCTCATTAAATGGTAACTCTGCAGTCCCTCCTTCCCCCACCCCCTGGCAACCACCATTCTGCTTTCCATCTTTATGAACTTGATGTCATGTAAGTGGAATAATAACGGTATTTTTCCTTTCGTGTCTGGCTTATTTCACTTAGCATGATGTCTTCAACCTTCATCCAATGTGTAACGTGTTGGAATTTCCTTCCTTTTAAAGGCTGAATAATATTTCATCATGTGTGTGTGCGGCCCTGTGTGTGAGTGACATTTTCTTTATCCATGCGTGTATCCATCAGTGGATGCTTGGCTTGTTTCCACCTCTTGGTTATTGTGAATAATGCTTCTACCAACGTGGGTGTGCAGATTTCTCTTTTATCCACTTTTTTTTTTTTTGAGACATAAAAATATCAGGATCTAGGTAATTCATTCTCTTGTGATCGTGTGGCTTTGGGAAGGAAGGGCAAGCATGGCAGAGAGGTGAGATACCCTGGGTCAAGAGAACCTCCCTGGGCATTAGGAAGGATACACAGTTGTGTCCATTGGTTAAAACTCATCACGTTCTCTTAACATTTGTGCATTTCACTGTATATACATTTTTTCTTAAAAAAAAAAAAAGACCCACCATAAACAAACATTGAATTCTGGTTAATGATAAGTTGCCGAAATGCTTAGAGGTACTATGGTCTGAATGTTTGTGGCCCCCCCTCCCCAACACACACACACACACCCTGCAAACTTACATGTTGAAATCCTAACCCCCAAGGTGACGGTATTAAGAAGTGGGGCCTTTGGGGAGGTGATTAGGCCGTGAAGGTAGACTTCATGAATGGGATTCGTGGCCTTATAACAGAAGCCCCAAAGAGCTACCTTGTCCCTTCTTCTATGTGAGGATGAAGTAAGAAGTTCTTATCTGTAAGGAACAGGCCCTCACCAGACACAAAATCAGCTAATGCCTTGATCTTGGACTTCCCAGTGTCTAGAATGGTTAGCAATAAATTTCTGTTATTTATAGCCAGCCAGTTCATAGTATTTTGTTATAGCAGCCCAAATAGACTAAGATAGGGGATATGTACTAATGCCTGCAGCTTATTTTGAAAGGCATTAAAAAAAATAGAGGGATAAATAGACAGATGGATATACAATAAAGCAAATACAGCATATTTGAGAATAACTGGAGAGGCTCGGTGCCCATAGCACTGACCGCATACCCTGAGGCTGGCGGCTTCACACCTGGCCTGGACCTGCTAAACAACAATGACCAATGCAACAACAAAAAAAATAGCTGGGCGTTGTTGTGGGCCCCTATAGTTCCAGCTACTCGAGAGGCTGAGGCAAGAGAATCGCTTAAACCCAAGAGTCTGAGGTTGCTGTGAGCTGCGATGCCATGGCACTCTACCGAGGGCAACATAGTAAAACTGTCTCAAAAAATAAAATAACTGTAGAATTATTGGTATCAATAACTGTTCATTGTAGAGTCTAAGTGAGGTATATAATTGTGCACTCTACAATTCTTTTAGCTTGTCTGTATTTGAAAACATTTATAAAATGTTATAGAACAAAAGAAGAGGAAGCAAGAGACTAGTTAGGATAAACGCTGTGATCCCCTAAGTGAGAGGTGTTGGCAGTCTGGACCTCCACTTAATGTGGAAGTACAGATGGTTAGCTTGGGGGTGCAATTTGAAGATAGCGCCTTTGATATCCAGGACCAGCCCTGAGACGTTCAGCTCCAGTTTCAGGGAAACTATAGGCAAGGGATATAAAACAGAGCAGGGCTTTCTGCTACTGAGCTGGTTCTCTTGGAGTTTTCCAGACCGAACTGTGCTGTAGTGACTGTGCTGGGAGATTCCAGTGCAGGTGAGATCTCATTCTGAGAAACACTGGGTGGCTGGTGGAGGGCAGAAGGTGGAAAGGTTTGACTGTTTGAGCTGGACAGACTTTGGTCTGAAGCTGATTACATGTTGTGATGATTTGGTGAGTTCTGTGCCCAGGCTGCCTTGGGTGTGTGGTGTTCAGGGGACATTCAGCACACGGCTGCCATCATGATGATGACTTAAAGAGCCATTCTGTGGAGGAGCAGACTCAGGTGTGGTGCTCTTGGAAGCTCTAGGGGGATAGTTCTGAGTTACGTCAGGGCTTAATATCTCATATTACGAAGCCAGATTGCCCACCAAGGAGGAATGTTTGTTTGAGCCCGGAAGAAGAAAATGTGTTTAGTCAAAAGTGATATTTGCACACTGGGATGCTGGACATTTATGTTTTTGAACACTGCTTTAACTTGAGATTTGCTCTGCCCAAAGGAAAACCTTTTAGACCTTTGAAGCCTAGAATTCAAGGCTGTGTGGAGGTAATCTGTGTGTGTTGCCTTTGACAAACCTGTCTTCTTTGGTGTCTGCAGTCCCTGGGGAAAGTCATCTGTCATCCTAGGCTGGCCTCCCTTAGAAATAGACCTCAAGACAAAGATTTGAGTGCAAGTATTTTATTTGAAAGGTGATGCCGAGGGAAGCCGGAAGGGAAGAGGGGAAGATGAGACCAGCAACGCGTGTGTTAACAAGCAAGTTACTGCTGTGGGTGACTGGAGCTTAATTCTGGAGTCAGCACAGCCTAAGAGGGTGGGTAGGGGGAGCTGGGGGATTTATTTACCAGCTCTCATCAGGCATGGGCTGCTCCTAGGAGTCCTCGATTCCCTGGGCACCTGCAGGGAATGAACAGGGAGGACTCTGCTGGCCAGAGTGGAGAGATATAGGGCTGACAACAGGAAGCTCAGCAGACCTTGTGGTCAGGACTGAGTTCCGCGGGGGGGCTCCAGCATCACTGCACTCACTCTTGCCAGCACTCTGGCTCCGGCTCAGCGTGTGGGATCTGCCAGGCCCCTTGTTCTCTCTGCTCACCAGTTCTCTTCCTTTCTCTTTTCCTCTGATCAGGAATGTGCAAAGCAGATGCACAAGACCCCTGGCTAAGTAGAAACCCATAAACAAAAAGTGGCTCCATCCCTGCTTTTTTTTTTTTTTTTTTTGATACAGGATCACACTCTCTTGCCCAGGCTGGAGTGCAGTGCCGTCATCACAGTTTACAGCAGCCTGAAACTCCTGGGCACAAGTGATCCTCCTGCTTCAGTCTTCCTAGTAGCTTAGGCTACAGTCGCCCGTCATCACACCCAGCGAATTTTTCCATTTTTGGTGGAGGTTGGGTCTTGCTCTCATTCAGGCTGGGCTCAAGCGATCCTCCTGTCTCAGCCTCCCAGAGTTACAGGATTACAGGCATGAGCCACTGCACCTGGCCTGAAAATTTAACTTTCATTTTGTTCTCACCCATAATCCATCCTATTAGGATGCACTCTTGGTATTGTTCATTCTGTATGTGTATCCACCATTAGGGTGTCTCAAAAAAAGTCACTGAGACTTTTTATTTTAAGAGACAGGGTCTCACTCTATTGCCCAGGCTGGAGCTCAGTGGTGCGATCATTCTTATAACCTCAAATTCCTGGCCTCAAGCGATCATCCTTGCTTTGGCCTCCCAATTCACTGGAATGATAGGCTTGAGCTCCTGCATCTGCCTGGACATATTTTATTTCCTTGATTATTTTTTATTTTTATTTCTTTGCTTTTTTTTTTTTTTTTTGTTGAGACAGAGTCCCACCCTATGCCCTGAGCAGAGTGCAATGGCGTCATAGCTCACTGCAACCTCAGACTCGGGCTGTGGGCATCCTGCTGCCTCAGCCTCTGGAAGCCACTGGGATTACAGGTGCTCACCATGGCGCCTGGCTGAGTTTTTCCATTTTTGTCAGGAGTTGGGTTCTCACTCTCGCTCCGACAAGTCTCAAACTCCTGAGCTCAAGCAATTCTCCCTTCTCAGCCTTCCACAGTGCTGAGATTACAGGCTTGAGCCACCAAGCCCGGCTGGCTGGACATATTTTAAAAGCATAAAGTTAATAATTTGAGGTACATGAAGTTACGTGCTTATTGGAACTGGTACCTGGAAACTGCTTGGAGTTATAAACACCCCCAGCCTGCCTTTTCACCTGCCAAAAACAGCCTGGTAACTCCTAACTACATTTTGTATTTCAAGATCACTCATCACCTGACAACTTAAGAGCCAAGGCTCTTGACAAGGCAAATGTCAGGTTTTTAATGAGAATCCCTCTTTAACTTGCCCCAAGCTGCTGTTAGCCTTGACCCTCTCAGTTGAATCCTGGCCTTTGTGTGTATGTTAAAATTGTTTCCTGCTCGGGTTTTGATGACCAGCAATGTTTTGGCAATGCTGTGCAGCCAGAGCTGGACCTAAGCCGGCACCTTACAAAGCATCCATTACCTCGAAGTTTCTTTTCACATGGTCCTTATTTTCTGCCTCCTTAAATAGAAATAGGTTTTATATTTCAGACATCAACATGTACTTTTGAGTCCTTGTTATCATTTGAACTAGAAGAGGAACCAGAGAAGATTTGAACCAACTTCCCAACTGCATAGATGAGAAAACTGCAGCACAGAGAGGTTGAGTGACTTGTCCAAAGTCACACAGCTTTCAGGCAGTAGGTCTTGCCACTGTGCCAACTTCTTGACTCCAGTAAGAAAGCAATCTAGTGATGGTTAGGAGGATCAGCCCTGAAGTCATACAGACTTGGGTTTAGGTCTTAGTTTTGCCACCCACTAGAGGTGTGGGCTGGGGTGAGTGACTTATCATCTCTAAGCTTCAATTGCCTTGTCTGCAGATGGGGAGTGTGTATTTTGCTAGTGCATCTTGCCCTGGCTTACAGAGCCAATTGTTAAATTTTCAGGAGTTATGCAAGCTGGTTGACGTCACATTAGTGGCTTGAAGTCAACCATTGTGCGTGAACTTGACTAATGCCACAAGTCAGAGCCTTTTTTCCTCCCTGAAGAGTTAAACCATTTTCCGTCACAACACTGATCATAGTAACACTTACTTCAGAGGGTTTTTATAGACAGTCTGACCTACGTCTTGTCAAGTGCTAAGAATAGAGAGCCTGGCACATGTATACAGTGGTGCCATATCACGGTCAAGAGCACAGACCAATCCAAGCCAACTGCTTCCAGTAGTGTCAACAATAATAATAAAGGCTGGCTGGCTGTTGTTTTAAGGGTTTTCTATTTATGTTTGAAAATCATCCATGGACTATCATTGTCTCCATCTAATAGTTAAAGAAACTGAGGCACAAAAAGTTTGAAGTCATGAAGTTAGTGAATGGAAGAGGCTGCTTTCAAATCCTGCCACCTGCACCTTAACCTCTACGCTGTCTCGCTGAGGTTCAGCTTCCTTCATTGGAAAGTGGCAAGAATAACAGTCTCATGAGTTGTAATTAAGATGTAGTCGATAATGCCTGGGGCATGTAGCGAGGCCTAAATTAATGAGAACTTACTACTGGTAACAACACAAAGTAAATACCACTGTCAGGTCATTGCCATGATAATTAAACTAGAATCACTAAAATCTTCCTAAACAAGAGATTGTAACTCAGTTTGAACAGAGAGTAAAGCAACATTTGCCATCAACTCCAGCTGGGGTTGAAATATGAAGCTCTGAGCAGCCAGCAGGTTGGGTGGCCCAGGTGCCTGGTGGTAAGCTCCAGAGAGAATGTGGGGGGCTCTGTTCAGAGAGGCAGAAGTTAAAGTTCTCCTTGGGCTGTCGACATTGATTGAGCTCATACATACAGCAGGCTGCAGGGCTACAAACGTGAGGGAGGACATAGCCAGCATTTGTTGGGTGCTTCCTGTTTGTGGACGCTGTGCAAAGAACATAAGGCTACATGGTCCCATTACAGACTCACACAAGCCCAGGAGGTATGATGATCATCCCCATTTGACAAAAGAGGAAACTGAGGTCCTGGTCCATGTGTGATTTGGGTGAGGTCATTCAGGAGATAAATGGTGGAGCTGGGACTTGAACTTGGGCTGGGCGACTCCTGAGCTCAGTACTTCCTCATTCATTCAGTCGCCATTGAGGAATAGTCATGGCCATCAATACCTGTAATACTGATATCCGTGAAGGCAAAAATTAGTGGGGCTGTGAGAGAAGCCTTTTCATTTCAAGCAGCAGCAAAACTAATTCTGGAATGAATTGATGAATGAGATGACAATAGATTCAGGTATTAAATGTTGGACTCTAATCCCTTTACATATATTAACCCTTTTTTTTTTTTTTTTTGAGACAGAGTCTTACTGTGTCGCCCTCAGTAGAGTGCTGTAGTGTCACAGCTCACAGCAACCTCAAACTCTTCGGTTTATAAGATTCTCTTGCCTCAGCCTCCCAAGTATCTGGGACTACAGGCACCCGCCACAACACCTGGCTAAATTTTTGTTGTAGTTGTCATTGTTGTTTAGCAGGCCTGGACTGGGTTCCAACCCTTCAGCTCCAGTGTATGTGACTGGCACCCTAACCACGGAGCTACGGGCGCTGAGCCATAAACCCATTTAATTCTCACAACAACTATATGTGTATGGTAGGTGTTCTTACTGT
The DNA here is from genome assembly GCA_963574355.1 of Loris lydekkerianus. Classification (NCBI taxonomy): domain Eukaryota; kingdom Metazoa; phylum Chordata; class Mammalia; order Primates; family Lorisidae; genus Loris; species Loris lydekkerianus. The sequence goes on along the minus strand of CAUYPK010149255.1, from coordinate 42,445 downwards.
TCCCATTGTACAGATAAGAAAACTGAGGCCAGGGAGTTAGAAAACTTGCCCATTGTTACCCAGTTAGTAAATGGTGCAGCCAAGATTCATGCCAGCCTCTCTGAGATAAAAAGAGGATGGTATTGAACAGATAGAGGAGTCATTCCCAGAATCAAAAGAAGTATTGTGTCACCCTAGGACAGCTCTGGGGGACTCTCTTGAGCAGGTGTCTGTGGACCTCTGTCTAGAGCAGCACTGCCCAACAGAAATACAACGTGAGCCTCATGTGTGATTTTCTTTTTTTTAGAGACAGTCTCGCTCTGTCACCCAAGCTAGAATGCAGTAGCCTGATCATAGCTCACTGTAACCTCCAACTCCTGAAATGAAACCATCCTCCCACCTTAGCCTCCCCAAATGCTGGGAACACAGGCTTCTGCCACCGTGTCCCAGCTCACCTGTGTGATTTAAAATTTCCTAGTAGTCACATTAACAAAACTAAAAAGGAACTGGTGAAATTTATTCCGACACTATTTTATGTCATCCAATATATTTAAAGCAGTGTCATTTCCACATGTCATTGATATAAAAAATTATGAGTGTGAAATTTTCCGTTCTTTTTTTCACACTAAATCATCAACCCCGTCATCTCTTTTGCACTTACTCGCCGTCTTTTGCGTGCGTGGCAGCCACGGGAGGAGAATGGTTAGTGTGCTGACAGTGAGGCTCCAGAGGGATGGGATTAGTTGAGTTGGCTCCGTGGACTTCAGTTGCTGTCTCTCTGTCTGCATCCAAGTTCCTCTCCCGGGAGACAGAATCCAGTGCGTTCCCCCTTGGGTGGGGTGTCTGGGGCAGGTGTTGTCACCCATTTCTGGAAGTTGTGGCCTTGTTTGATTCTGACATTTACTCCAGCTGGGGTGGCCCTCAAGGCGTGAACCCAGTGTGGAAAAAAAGAAGAGAAGGAAGAGGTGAGGTTGAGGGTTTAGTACCCAAGGAGCTTGTGTCCACACTGGTGACCTGGCTGGCTCCCTTGGGGAATTAAATTGGGTGAACAGGAGTTGGTGTGTGGAGGCTGAAGGTTGGATCGGCTCGTCCACATCACTGGAATAAAGGCTGCACGGTTCAGACACAGCCAAATTGAAGGGTTCAAGCCTTGTCGTCAGGAAGACAGACTGCACAGTTAGCATCAGCGATCACCAGCAGCTCCTGTACATATGCCCAAGGTGAGCCCCACACAAAGCCCAGCAAAAGAGCTTCTGCTGCCAGACAAGGGGGAAAGACAGGAGTGCTGGGGTCCTCCCAAACCAGGCACTGTAGTGGGAACACAGGGGGCTTTGAAGTCTGACAGATCCAAGTTCTGATCCTGACTCGGCCACTTACACCTTCATCCATTCCAGATACTTACTTAACACTTGCTTTGGTGTCCCAGGTGGGACATTCACCGGGTGACCTTGGGGAAGTTATTTGACTTCACGAAACTTCAGTTTTCAGTGGAGAAAATGGAGATAAAAGCCAAAAAGCCTAGTTTTCAAAAGTGTAGGCTCTGGAACCCATTTCTTGAGCGATAGACCTTGTAAATATTTCTGACACCAAGTGTGTGAGAACCAAGTCTACCAACCAAGTCTACCTTTCTCCAGACACCAACTGCGTGTCCTACAATTCAATTCAATTCCAACATGAGCGACCTGGAGTAAGTGCAGACCCCCCCGGGGAAGGGCTGAGTCCCACAAGACTGTCCCCACTTCAGACACCAGTCATAAGTCCCAGGGGGCCCATGCATACTTCTCACTGACCTTGCTTGATATTGGAAGTTTCCTTGACCCCCTCTTCAAGTTCAGTAATTTACTCGAGTGGCTCACAGAACTCAGAAAGGCATAGCTCAGTTCATTATAAAGGACACAACTTGAGAACAGCCAAACAGAAGGAAGTGTAGGGCCAGGTGTGTGTGTGGGGAGTTGTGCTGTCCCCGTCTGGATAACCCCCCTCTTGATATCCTTACTCACCTGGGACTGAACTGTCCTTTATGGGTTTTATGGACGCTCCCTCCTGTAGGAGTGATTAAGTCATTGGTCCTTACTGCCAGAGCTCAGTCTCCAGCCCCGCCCCTTGCCCAACAGATCTGGAAATGGGGTTGGAAGTTCCCACCCTTTCATCCTGCCTTGGTCTGTCTGGTGACCAGCCTCAGCCTAAAGCTACCCAGGAGCCCCAGCCACCAATCATCTCAATGGCACACGGAAAGACACCGGACCGCCCTGGGCATTCCAGGGGCTGTAGAAGATGTGTCCCCAGGAAGCAGGGACAAGAAGGAAAGGTGTCTTCCTGGCTCTGCCACCCGCTCCCTGTGTGATGCCAGAACCTTCCGACACTCCCCTTTGCTCATGTGGACAGTAAGGATGGTAACAGTGCCTCTCTCAGAGGGTTGTTGCGAAGATTAAATGGTTAAATAAAGGAAAGCGCTGAAAACTCTGTCTGGCACGTGCCGCTCTCACCTTCTGCCAGTCATTACCAATGTGTCATTGTCATCCTTGTTGCCGTCAAAGGGTACTTTCCAGAACTGGATGGGAGGATGAGGCGAGATGGGACATGCTCAGCCCACTGTGGGTAGAAGTGCTCAGTCTGTATGTTTAGCTGTGGGGTTTGTTTGTTTTGTTTTTCTGACATACTGTCTTACTCTGTCGCTTTGGCTAGAGTGCAGTAGCATAATTGTAGCTCACAGCAACCTCAAACTCCTGGGCTCAAGCCATCCTCCTGAGAAGCTGAGACAGCCTCCCACCACAGCACGCGGCTAATTGTTCTATTTTTATTTATTTATTTTTTTTTGAGACAGAGTGTTAGTATGTCATCCTTGGTAGAGTGCTGTGGTGTCACAGCTCACAGCAATCTCAAAACTCTTGGGCTTACAAGTTTCTCTTGCCTCAGCCTCCCAAATAGCTGGAGCTATAGGCACCTGCCACAAAGCCTGGCTGTTTTTGGTTACAGTTATGATTGTTGTTTAGCAGGCCTGGGCTGGGCTCGAACCCGCCAGCCTTGATGTATGTGGCCGGTGCCCTACTCACTGAGCTACGGGCCCCCAGGCAATTGTTATATTTTTAGTAGAGACGGGGTCTCACTGTTGCTCAGGCTGTTCTTGAACTCCTGAGCTCAAGGGATCTTACTGCCTCGGCCTCCCGGAGTGCAGGGGTTATAGGTGTGAGCCACCCTGACCAACTCAGCTGTGGTTATTTTTTTATTTTTTATTGTTTGGTATTCATTGAGGGCACAAATAATTAGGTTACACTGATTGCATTTGTTAGGTAAAGTCCATCTTACAATTGTGGCCCACCCCTAAGAGGTGTGCCGTACACCGTGACCCCCATCCCCCTCCCTCCCTCATTCCCCTACCCTCACCTTGTATTAGATCATCTGCCTTCATGTTAGAATTGAGTACATTGGATTCTTGCTTCTCCATTTCGGCTGTGGTTATTATCGGTTTATTTAGTGAACATGTTAGGAGAGTTTCCCGGAGTTGGCTCCCGCATGGATTTTGCAATGGAGCTGAAGGTGAAGGTTAGAACCCAGAGTCCAGGGCTGTGCCTTCCACTGCCACCTCCCTTGAATGGGGCTCCCAGGGAGCCCCTTGGTCACCACTCTGTGCCCAGCTTCTGGCTCAAGATGAAGCTTCTCTTTGTGGAATGAGTGGCCAAGAAGCATCTGCTCCAAGAGGCAAGTCTGAGGCCTGTGGGAGTACATGGCAGGGTGGCAGGAATGGGAGGTTGGGTGGCCCACAGTGTTCCATTTGCCTGGTCTGTATTTGGGCCCTACAGGGAATGACATCCCATGAGATTGAGGGAGGTAGAAACCGGGGAATGAAGATCCTTATAGACCTGCGTGGATTTTAGCATTTTTCCCAAGGGGAGAGAAGCCATTAAAAGGTAAAAATAGGGGCTCGGCACCTTTGGCTCAAGCAGCTAAGGCGCCAGCCACATACACCTGAGCTGGCGAGTTCGCATCCAGCCCGGGCCCGCCAAACAACAATGATGGCTACAACTAAAAAATAGCCAGGTGTTGTGGCAGGCACCTGTAGTCCCAGCTACTTGCGAGGCGGAGGCAGGAGAATCGATTGAGCCCAGGAATTGGAGGTTGCTATGAGCTGTGATGCTACGGCACTCTACCCAGGGCAACAGCTTGAGGCTCTGTCTCAAAAAAAAAAAAAAAAGATAGGGGAAACCCCTGGTCAGGTTGGACTTTTAGGTCGCTCCTGCTGGAGTGGTGCATGAGATGGCTGTAGAGAAGCGTTTCTTGACCTTGGCACTCTTGGCACCTTGGGCTGGATCACTCTGTGTTGTGATGGGGGTGTGATCACCCAGTTGACATCCGCTGCCTTAGGGACGTGTCAGAGCAGAGCATGGTGACCCATGAGGTGGTGAGGGAGGTGTGCAGGTGTGACTTGGGTCAGACATGGTGGGCTCGGGGGATTTTTAGGCATTGGAAATGACAATAATGGCAGAGGGTGGGGGGCAAGCTCTAGGACCTCACTCAGCCTGCAGGTGGAGGGCTTGCTGGCTGGGGGTGCCAGACTGAGGTGGGAGAGCAGGTGGGGACGGGGTGGTGTGACACTGATAGTTCACTTTGGAGTGTGGGGTGTTGACTGCAGAGCACCCCTGTGGGGGTTTCAAGTGGACTAAACTAAGGTTAAGATCCCTAAGTGACCTCATTCGATCCCATGGCTTGAAACACCTGTATTAATCAGTATTTCTGAGCTAGTTAAAAATACTAACTCTCAGGCTCCTCCCCTGAAGAATCTGATTGAGTGGGTTCAGGGTGGTCCCAAGAATCTGTGTTTTACAAGCATCCTCAGGGGGCTCATGTCAAAGGCAGCTCTGGAAACACTGAATTCACCAAGTGTAGGTTTGTCCCTTGCTGGAATGGCTGGCTGGTATCTCACTCCTCGCTGGAACTGTTAATTCCACCCAAAATTGCTACTCCTCCTGTGTTCCCTGTATCTATTAGTGATACCACCATTTACCCCCAAACCTAGGAGTCAGATCCTGTGCCCTTCAGGTCAACCCTGTAATCCCTGCAGATGCCCTCTACTCCTATACCCAGGTCCAAGCCACCATCCCTTTTCAACTCTTCTAGCACTCTCCTCACAGGGCCGTGGGTTTAATGCCTCTGCCCCCTGCACTGTAATTCTTAACACTGAATACCAAGGAAATACATAAGATGAAGACCATCTCATGCCATGTCTTTCTCTTACTTTTATCCTTTCAGTGGCTTCCTGTCTTTTCAACATAAAATCTAAACAAGATTCAGCCACTGTGTCTCCTACCCACTCACTTCCCTGGGCTGTGGCCTTCCTCACTCTGTTGTAGCCAGGCTTGACTTTGTTGGGTTTCTCAAGCACACGTGGCATGGGCCTACCTCAGGGCCTTTGCACTTGCTACGTCTCTTTCTATAATGCTCTCCCCCCGGATCCCTACATGGCTCCCTCCTTCCTTCACTCAGGCCAGCCTCTCAGAGAGGCTTTTCTTGAATTCCCTCCTTAAGGGCAGCCGCATATCACTTTCCTGGAAGCCATCTTTAGCTCGCTTTATTTTTCTTCCTAGCATTTACTGGTCTTGGACATCACACCTTGATTTCCTGATTATCTGTGTCTTCTGCGCTGATGTGAGCTCCAAGAGGATGGGAATTTTTTGTCTTGTTTGCGACCCATCTCTCGGTGCCTGGTACATAATTGATGTTCAATAAATATTTATGAAAGGGAAGAAAGGGAATCTCAGAATTGGCCGGTGTTGTCCATGAGGTTGTGCAAATGCTGTGTTGGTGGGTTGACCAGGACTAGGGGAGAGGAAAAAAAAAAAAAAAAAACTGAAGAGGAGGAAAGAAAAGAAAACATTTGATGAACTGTTTAAAGTGCTGGTATTGCAGATGGATTTTGCTTTTTAAAAAATGCATTCCTATGTTAATGTTTGTGGAATAGATTAAGAGACAAAAGGCTGCTTCTCTCTGCGTGAGAACAAAGGCAGCGGAGAGTACAGAGCAGTGGAGTTTGGGTTTTGTTAAAAGTTGTGTGCACGGGTCTGAAATCCTTACCCTCCAGAGGCACTTCAAAGGAGGCCTGCCAGGAGCAGAGCCCAGCTCTTGTTTTTCCAAGAAAATGTCTTTTGTCCCAGATGGTTTTCTTTGATTTCCTTTTTATTGATTGGAAATCGACTATGTTCAAAGGCTGCAGGGAAGGACGAGCCAGCCAAGGTGCATTCGCCCACGCCAGCTGCCTGCCGGGAGCCTGCAGGTCGGCTTCTGGATTCATATGAGTAATTTACAGATGGTCTATTTTGTTTCTCCCGAGCCCACCCTGCGTGGTTCAATCAATTAAACTCCTTGAGCTCTTATGAAAAAGGAAAGGAGGGCTGTTTACTTGTGAGATCACCTTAATAAGAGAGGAGGTGGGTGTGGTCCCAGTCACCCAATTCCTTCTCCTGTCTCAGTTTGATTCTCTTGAGTTTGGATAGGGGAGGGGATGGTGTGGTACTGGTGACCCCTGTTGGACCCTGGTGTGGCAGCATCTCGACCTCCATGGTGAGGGCTGTGCTGTTTGTTCTCGGGGTCACCTGCATTGAGGTTGCTCCAGATGCCGTGAGTATATTGGTGGGTCTGTGGGCACTGGCCTTGCCTTTGTAGAGAATAAGAAAATATCAGGTTAAGGACCAAGTGCCGTGAAGGAAAGGGAACTAAGTGGTATGATTGAAGCGTGATGGGCGTGGAGGACTATTTTCAACTGGGTGGTGACAGTTGAGTGGAGATTTCTAGGGAATAGCAGAGTTCAGCCCTGGGGACAGGAATGGTCTTATATTTTAAAAGAAGAGAGAGAAGGCAGAGGTAGCTGGTAGGTGAGCTCTCAGGAGTAGGCAGGGGTCCTGTCATTTCGATCCTTGTAGACCAGTACTTCTCAGCTGGGGGGTTTACATTTGGCCGTGGCCATATCTGAAGACAGTTTGGATTGTCATAACTGGGCAGAGGGGTAATGCTACCAGCATCAAGTGCGCAGAGGACATGGATGCTGCTAAACATCCTTTGATGCACAGGCCTCCACTGATGCACGGTGTGATCCAGCCCTGAGTGGCAATGGTGCTATCGTAGACTAGGATTTTGGATTTTATTGTAAGAATGATGGAGAGTTTCAAATGCAGAAGCAAGTGAATGGCATGGTTCCGTTTTCTTTTATAAACCTAGAGCATTGACCTAAATTGTTTCAGCTCTGACATTCCAACCCCATCTCCCTGAATCTGGAGACTTTATTATAGAGTCGGAGGTCCTTCCAGAGTGAGCAATCCACTTTCCTTCGGAAGGCTGGGCCCACTTCCTGGGAGGATCTTTGTATTCGGTTTCCTGGATTTCTGCTTTTTTGCTAAGAAGAAAGGCTTAAGGAGGAAGTGGAAGGAAGGAAATCTTAGCTTAATCTTTCCTGGTTCTGCCTTGTAGTTAGTGGTTTGGCCTCTGTATGTGCTCAGCTGGGCAGTGATTAGATTTTTCTTACATCTCTTGGAGAAAATTTCAAAGTCTTTGATTCCCATTAACTATTTGTTCTTGTATAAGAAAAAAAATCCAAATCAGCCCATGGTTTATTGGTTTAGTTCAACATTTCTTGACTTCAGCACTATTGATGTTTTGGGCCAGATGCTTCTTTGTTGGGTTGGGATTGGGGGGCTGTTCTTTATGTTGTAGTATGATTGGGAGTATTCCTTGCCTCTGCCCACAAGATGCCAATGGCACACACACACAAGTCCGTTATAACAACCAAAAATGTCTCTAGATATAGTCAATGTCCCTGGAGGTGGTGAGGGGAGAGGGCAGAATCGTCCAGGTTGGTGCAAGTTGAATGTGCTGATACTCCATGGGCATCTGCAAATATCACCAGTAAGTCCACGGTCCCGCTGAGGGATGCAGACTGAGAGATGCTGGACTAGGGGTTCTGGCTTCCTGCTCCCACATTCCAAGTTGTCTATCAACTGGTTGTTCATCAACTTTTAAATCTAGCATCAGATGCTTCTAGGAGACAGTGATTAAGGAGACACTGGCTCCAGGAATGCTCCAGGGACATTTTTGCCCTCAGGCTGCAGGGGGCTTTTTTGTTTTGTTTGTTTCATTTTGTTGAGACAGAGTCCCATTCTGTTGCCCAGGCTAGACTGCTGTGGCGTCATCATAGTTCACAGCAACCTCAAACTCCTAGGTTCAAGCGATTATCCTGCCTTTGCCTCCTGAGTAGCCAGAACTACAGGTACCTGCCACAACGCCTGGCTAATTTTTCCATTTTTAGTAGAGAGGGACTCTCTCTTTGCTCAGGCTGGTCTCGAACTCCTGAGCTCAAGGGATCCTCCCACATCAGCCTTCCAGAGTACTAGGATTACAGGCCAGCTTGCAGTTTTTGATGTCCAAGGGAATGGTGTTGTTCACATGTGCCACATATTCTGGGGTGGAAGGCCTGAATTTAGTGAGGACTTTATTCTTTCTCTAGGGCTGGGTTAGGGTAAGACTTTGAGGCCCCAAATCCTGAAAATTGTTATTCAAGAGAATATCAGTTCTCAACTGCAAATCTCAGCAATGTTCTGATTTCTCAATGCTTCAGTGTTATTACCGAAATATCATTTCTTGCCAAAGATACATTTCTCTGTTTTTTATTTGAAGTAGAGGTGGGAGGTGTCACCCCTTCCACACCTGTTCTGTGTAATGGAGAAACCAGTGTTGTCTGGTTTAATGGGGAAATCAAAATTGGTTTGGAATGCAAATGGGTGAAGGTGATGTTATTTGCAATATATATATCTTTATGTTATGAAACTGAGAAATTCAGGACCAGAGTAACAAAGGGTATTGGAGCTAGAATGAAGGCTTCCCTCCTTCTGTTCCGTTTGTATTTCACCTGCAATATTTCCTGAACCAAATCCTATCTTTTGAGGCTTACACCCAAAAGCCTCTTTCTTCCAGAAGCTTTCCCTGACCACACCGCTCCCAAGAATCCATTGTGCTTCATGGGTCTGATTCATCTGGCTCATTAGCACTTGGGCCATGTAATTATTTTTCAGTTGAGGCGAAATCACATAAGGTACATTTAATCACTTTAGATGTAAATTCAGTGGCATCTAGTCCATTGTTAACCGTGGTGTGCAGCCTTCACCTCTGCTTAAGTCTAGAACATTTCCATCACCCAGAGAGGACCGCGTATCCATGAGGCATCACTCGCCATCCCCTCTCCTCCAGATCCTGGCACCTGCCACTGCTATCTGCCTCTGTGAATTTACTCTTCTGGATATCTTATAAGTGGAATCACACAATGCGCGATCTCTAATGTCCTGGTTCTTTCCCTTGGCATGTTTTGCAGGTTTCCCTATATCGTGTGCTTCATTCCTTTTTAAGACTGAGTAACTTTCCAGTGCATTTTGTTTTATCTTTCTGTTGGTGGACTTTTAGACTGTTTCCACCATCTGTCTATTTTGAATAATGCTGCTGGGAACAGCTTTCCGTGTGGACACGTTTTCTGTTGTCTTGGGCATACACCTGCAGGATCTAATGGTAACTCGACCTTTTACCTTTTGAGGGACCTCCAGACTATTTACCAAAGCAACTGCTCTGTTTTCCAGTCCCGCTAGCGGTGTGCAGAGTTCCAGTTCTCATAGCCTGACCAACACTTGTGTGTGTGTGTGTGTGTTTATTGTAGCCACCCTACTGGGCGTGCAGCCCCTGGAATTCTGATTTGTTTTTATATCTTCCTTTTTTATTTATTTATTTTATTGATTATTTATCTCTTGCAGTGGATTGTGAATTGCTTGATATCTACGATTGATACTTGATCACCAGAAACCTGGTGTAAGAGTTAATGCACAGGCTCGGCTGGAATCCTGCCCTTTTTATTTATGATATGGTCTTGAGCAAGTCACGCAGCTTCTCTAAGTCAGAATTCTTTTATCTGTAAAAGGGAAGCCACTAGAGTCGGTGAGGTGATGAAATGAGTTTCGGCTTTAGTGTGCTGTGGACAGAAGTCCTGTGCTGATTTCTCCATAGAAGTTTTGCTGGAAGGATCACAATTATGATGTCACCAATGCCTACGACCCAGTAACTGTTAAATAAATGTTAGATGAGTCAATGGACCCTTCAATATTGCATAATTGGCCCTCTTTTTTTCTTTTCTACAAACTATTGCCCTGACTCCCCGACAACAGTCTTGTAAATTGATCGCTCCCCAATGAGACAGAGAGAAAGAGCAGCTGGGTCAATGGAAATGCTTCTCTGGAAAAATACACCATGAAATCTATGATGCGTGGGTGTGCTGGGGGTGGGATGGGTGGAGAGCGCAGCCAGGGAGTGTGGGTCCTACAAAGGGGAGGAGGATAAAGGAACTTGGCTTTTTAAAGATGAGTGGCACTCAGCCTTCTCAGAAAGAGCTTGGCTCCAGGAGGCTGCCTTATTGAAGTCCCAGTCAGTGGTCCCAGAGGAGGAAAGGAACAACTCTGTCTACTCCAGAGGGCTGCAGAAGAGGCTTGAGGGTCCTCCGGTATTGAGGGCCTAGGAGATGGCTGCACCCCCTCTTCTATTTCCTGTGAGGGTGGCCAGAGCTGGGCAGACTCCCACAGGAGTGGCCATAGGGCAGCTGGCTCTGGCTCCTGTAGATGTCTCTAAAATCCATCGTTTTCTTCTTTTTTCTTTTAGACAGAGTCTCACTTTGTTGCCTTCGGTAGAGTGCAATGGCATCATAGCTCACGGCAACCTTTAACTCTTGGGGTCAAGCAATCCACTTGCCTCAGCCTCCTGATTAGCTGGGACTACAGCACCCACCATAATACCCAGCTATTTTTAGAGACAGGTTCTTGCTTTTGCTCAGGCAGGTCTTGAACTTGTGAGCTTAAGCCATCTGCCCGCCTGAACCTCCCAGAGTGCTGGGATTGCAGGCATGAGCCACTGCGCCTGGCTCTAAGATCCATCTCTTGCTACATTCTGAGCATACTGGCCTTGCCTTTGTTCCTTTAACACTCCAGGTCCATTCCTCCTTCCCACTGTCCTGGCCCTGCACCTGCACCTGCTGTTTCCTCTGCCTGGAGAGTCCCCACCCCACTTCACTCCTTCACTCCCTCCCCTTCAACCACCACCTCTCAGAGGGCCTGGAATGGCAGTTGCACGTGAACCCGTGTGCCTTTTTGTGCCTCATTTGTCTTGCTTTCCTTTTTAATATTTATTTTATGTTTTTAATGGGAACATTTCCAACATAAAATAATAAAACAAACACCCATGTAACCATCTCCCAGATTTGACAAGTTGCTAATATTTTGCCACATTTGCTAACTTCAGATCCCCCGCTTTTGACCCTTTTTTTTTTTTTTTTTTTTTGAGGTAGAACTTACGTACAACAAATATATGTTAAGTGTATAGTTTCTTGCTTTTTGGCAAATGCACCATGTAACTGCCGCCACGGTCAAGATAAAGAATATTTCCATCACCCAAGAAAGGTCCTTCACCTCCCTCACCCTGCTTTTCTTTTCTTCCTAATACTTAATGTTATCTGAAATCATCTCATTGATGTATTTTTAAAGTCTGTGTATTGTCTGTCTCCCCTGTTGGAGTGTGGGCAGGGGACTGCTATTGCTCACCAAGCTATCTCCAGACCCAGAGTGAATGTATCAAGTGCATGATCTTGTACTTACCATCTTTGTGCACGCATCTTGGCACACGTGTGTGAGGCCATCACTGTGGAAAAGTTCCTGCAAAGGGAACTATTGGGACAAAGAACATTTATTGTTATTAAAAAGAGACATCTCTCTCTTTCTCTTCTCCAGCCCTGTAATATTCTATCCAGTGGTTCTCGACCTCAGCACTGTGGCCTTTCTGAGCTGGGTGATTATTGCAGCAACGTTTAGCGGCACCCCTGGCCTCTACCCACTAGATGACTGTTGCCTCCCTCTTCCCAATTGTGGCAACCCAAAATGTCTCTAGATGTTGCCGCATGTCCTCTGGGGAGCTAAGTCACTCCCAGTTGAGGACCAATAGTCTGTATATACATATATATATATAGGCTAGATTTCTTGCCAAACTAAATTGTCGCTCAGTTAGCCTCATCCTAAACCAAATGCCCTCAATGACACTAGATTTGTAGAATCCATTTTGTTTACCCCATTTATACAGCTCAGTAGACTGAATTATAAGCCCTAACCTCCAGCTGTAAAGCCGCATAGTGAAATGAGAAGCTGGCTGATTTTAAAAGGAAGAAGGTGTTGCTCTGATTTATAAACCTGGGAGGGACAAAGTCCAGGAGGATGCAGGTGGCTTCTTCCTGGCTGGGGCCCTGCACAATTCTCAGCTTTGCTTTCACTAGGATACAGGTGTCTGCACAGTCATGCCCTGAAAACGGCACATCTTCCAGGCCCTTGAGAATCAGCAGTAATTCCCCCAGCAACTGTGTAAAAAGCTCTGAACTTCTTTCACTGCCCCAGACCCTGAGCAGACCATTCCTATCTTGGCATCCTTGGATGCCCAGGGCGGGGCAGCAGGAAGGGGCAAAAGGGGACAGGTGAAGTGGGGTGACTTGAAGGGGACAGGTTCCATCTAGCAGGGCACTGCACAGTGGCCAGAAGTGTCAAGGAAGATTATTCAATGACACGTGTTAGGGCACGGGAAGGCAGACTTTATACTGAGCCCAGAGACCACAGTAGTGGGATTGCGGTGGGAAAGAGAGATTGGGCTCAGCCCTGAAGGCAGCATGGACAAGAGGGAATTTATAGCCAAGGAGCCAGGTAGGCTCAGTGGAAGGAAAATTACTAAAAGGAAACAGCAGTGGTAAGAGGGATCCTGGCTGAACTGATCTAAGGAGACTCTTGCTGAAGACAAGCCCAGGTAATCAGACATCACCTGGGGGATGGTGGAGGAGGAGGAACCTGTGATATGGGCAGTGATCAGATGTTGAGGGTGGTTGGATATTAAGAGGGGGTTCTTATTAAACTGATTAACAGAGCTCTTTGCTAAAACCGGCTTTTACAAGAAAGTGCACAGGTGGGCGTGGAGACAGTTCAGGAACCCAACTGAAGTTTGGTCAAGCAGAGAACCTTTGTCGGTTGCCGGGTGGGAACATGAGCCCAGTTTCACCAGACCTTCCTTTTTTCCAAGCAAGGCAAGAAATTCAGATTTTATTAAAACCGTGAAATAGCTTGATTCTTTAATTATATAATCATTAGCAAGCAATTACATGTTTAAACATGATGTGGGCCAAATAAAAGGCATCGGCAGGCTGCCTGTTTGTAACCTTTGAGTTAACATGGGAGGTGGTTTCTTATTTATTGGGGACTGACTTTCTCGGTACAGGAATCTCTTGGTATAACTTTCATCCTGTCTGCAGGTGTTTGTTGAGTATCTTCTTTGAACCAAATGTTGTTCTAGAGTTGCCATTTGGCATTAAATTGCTGAAATGACCAACACCAAAAAAGATTGAGATGATAAATAGATAAAGAATGATAAAAACATATATAAAGATGATTGATGAGAGAGAGAAGTAGCGAAATGATAGATGATAACTATAGATCAATGACGGAGATAAATATCTTACCTTTTAAAGGCATATATCAAAATAGTACAGATAAAATAATATGATGTCTGGTAGTTCCTTCAGAATAATATGGGGAGTCGAATGAAGGTATAGGTCAGGTGTCCTCAAACTTTTTAAACAGGGGGCCAGTTCACTGTCCCTCAGACTGTTGGAGGGCCGGACTATAGTTTAAAAAAAAAACTATGAACAAATTCCTGTGCACACTGCACATATCTTATTTTGAAGTAAAAAAACAAAACGGGAACAAATACAATTCACACCGCTGCATGTGGCCCGTGGGCCACAGTTTGAGGACCCCTGGTATAGGTGATCCAAGATTGACCATGAGATGAAAATTTTTGAAGCTGACTGATGCTGAGGAATGCAGAGTCTCCTTTATACTCTTCTGCCTTCTTTTGAATGTGACTGGAAATTTCTCATACTAAAAATGTTTGCTTTAATGTTACCAGTGATGCATTCTAAAGGATCTAGGGGTATGATGAGTTAAAATTTTCATCTAAAATTTTGTACAAGTAGGGATATAGATGAAACAGTAAAATGTGCATTCAGTAAAATGTTGATAATTGTTACGGTTGGGTGATAGCTATATGGAGATTTGTTGTGCTGGTTTGTGAATTTGCACCTAGTTGAAAATGTCTCCAATAAAAGTTTTTAGGGAGATAGAAAAATAGGGAACCTTCTGTTTTCTAGGTATTTTTGGCAATGTGGAGTCACGCACTTAGGTGCTCATAGGGATTTTTCACAAGTGATAGTGTTGACATTGAAAGAATGGGTACTCTTCAACAAGACATGTGACAGTGCCAAGCGTTGCCATGGTAAGACTAGGAGCATGGGCTATATTGTAGACTACAGGTTAAGAACAGATTTCTCACCCGGATAGTTCCTCTGTGGGGTACTATGCCTCCCAGGCATCTTACTGGGAGAAAAATTAACAGAGTATCTAGAACCTGCCTTCCTGCATCTAAATACTGACTCTTCCACTTTCTAGCTGTGTGGCTTTGGATATATTATTTAGCTCCTCTGAGCCTCAGTTTTCTGATTTGTTAAACGGGTTACTACTCATACCTCACAGACTCATGATGAAGACTAAATTAGTTTTTACATGTAAAGTACTTAGCATAGTACGTGGCAATGTGACCTTTGCTTTCTATTATTATTCATGCTTTTGTTGTTATTGTTGTTACTGTTAAGTGTTCTAAGAACAGAAAACAATTGGAGGCAGAGACTAAAATAAATCAAAGAAAAAGGTCCCCACTGTTAACAGACCCATCTACAGCAACCCGTTTGATGCTAAAGTCAATTTGCTGCATGGTGGGTGCAGAAGCAATAAAAGGAAAAAGCAATCCTGACCATTTCCTTTCTCCACAGAATGAAGTGGAGCTTGGGGAGCTGCTTCTGTCACTGAATTATCTCCCAAGTGCTGGGAGACTGAATGTTGATGTCATTCGAGCCAAGCAACTTCTTCAGACAGATGTGAGCCAAGGTTCAGGTACAGTGTGAGCCTCTCTCCCCCTACTTCTTTAATGGGGCATCTGTGTTTGTTTGGGAGACCCACCTGTCTATTTCTGCATCCCAGATATGGTCAATAAGACCCTGTAGATATAGCATCCAGCACTAGGATGCTAGTTCAATAGGAAAAATAAAAATGATCAGATGTCTCTTTGGATGAGGCAAGTTAATGATGCTATCTCAGTAACCTTGTTTGGGTTGGGGAGTTGACTGAGACCAGGTGGGATAACTACTAGAAATCTAGATCCTTTTTGAACTCATGCAGACCCCAGGAACTTATTTGCCTTTCCAAACACTATGCCTGCAATAGAAACACCATGCTCTAGGTGATATATTATACAGGGAGGATGTGTTCTAATCAGTGAGCATGGGGGACACACCTTGATGTTTTTTTCCCAGCTCATTTCATATAAACCACAGATGCCCCTTATAAACCAAAATCTTTATAAATTCCAGGTCTGAAAAGACAGTTGTGTTTAAAGTGTTTACTTCATAGCAAAACCGATTCAAATATGACTTTTAATCAAAGGGAACCGATTCTATTCCATCTGTTTGTAGCTTCTCCCTTGACAGCATGGGATATCATTGTGAAAACAGCCATGGTCATAGGGTTCTCTTCAACTTAGTGGTGGAATTACTGTCTTCTCTAAGTGCAGTAGCTAAAATAAACTACTGCTATAAAGTGACAGCTCAAAGACACCTTACATTCTCAAAAGCCACATTATAAAAACAGAGTTTAGAAGGAGCCAGTAAAGGTAATGGTATTAAAACTGGAGAGTTTCAGACCATGGGAGAGTCTGAAATGATTAAGTGATGAAGGGTTCTAGAGTCAAACTACCTGTATTAGTGAAGCCACATTATAAAAACAGAGTTTAGAAGGAGCCAGTAAAGGTAATGGTATTAAAACTGGAGAGTTTCAGACCATGGGAGAGTCTGTATGATTAAGTGATGAAGGGTCCTAGAGTCAAACTACCTGTAACCAAATCTCATTTTTACTGCTTGGAAATGATGTGGCCTTGGGGAAGGTACTTAACTTCTATATACCTAAATTTTTCCATCTCAAAAATTGACATACTAATGGTATTCATATTACTGGGTTGTTTAAACAAGTATTAAATTAGATAATGTACATGAATTCCTTTGTAAGTTGTAATTGATCTAAGGAAGGGAATTACATTTCTGCTATCTCTGTTCTCCTGTACTTAGGCTGTGGGCTCACTGACATGATAATGGGTTTCCAAAGGCAGGGCCCACTGTGAGTCTGGTTCAGCCTTTACCAGCCAGGTCTTAAACTAATCACTTCTTACAACAAATCAAGGACTCACCTTGAGTCCTAAGTTTTCTCATCTGTAAAATGAACACAATGCTGGACATATGGGAGGAGCTCAACCAATATTAGATGGCTGGAAGTGAGAAAAAAGGATGAGCAGATAAATGGATGAGAAAATAATGGATGGATAATAGATGAATGGATGGAAGAATAAATTAATTAAAGGAGGGGTGGATACCTGGAATGGGCTGATAGATGGATGAATGTAGGTGAATGAAGTAATGGTAAAATAAATAGATAAAAGGATGTATGGATGGTTGGGCTGTCATATGGTACCTTGGATGGATAGATTGATGGATAGAATAATGGATAGATAAAAGAATGGTGAAATGATGAATGTATCCATGAACTGACAGGTGGTTGGGGAGATGGATGGATGCATAGGTGGGTAGATGAATAGATGGATAGACTGAAAGATAGATGAAAAGTTGAATGGATGGGTAGATAAAAGAATGGATGAATAAAAAGATAGGTGGATGGGAAGGTGAATGGAGGAATAGCTGGACAGATTAAGTTTCATCATCTCTAACATTCTGTGATGCTATGTCAAATTTTCAGACCCCTTTGTGAAAATACAGCTGGTACACGGACTCAAGCTTGTAAAAACTAAGAAGACATCCTTTTTAAGAGGTACAATCGATCCTTTCTACAATGAATCTTTCAGCTTCAAAGTTCCCCAAGAAGAACTGGAAAATGCCAGTCTAGTGTTTACAGGTATGTAGGATTCGAGTCTGATAAAGCCCATGTGAGGCATGTTGTCTTAGAGACTGAGGCATCTGGAAAGCATTATGTTTAAGAACTTCATGTCTGGTGTTCAGCTATCTGGGTTTGAATTCACTAAACATTTGGATAAGACTCATGGATCCATGTAATATAATTGTCACAAATATGTACAGGTCATTATTTCCTGTGTTCTGGAGCCAGATTTCCTGGGATTGCCACATAATAACTGAACCCTTTGGTAAGTTACTTAACTCCTCTGAGCCTCAGTTTCCTTATCTATGGAAAATAATAGTACTTGTGGTACAGGTTTCTTGTGAAGAATAAATGACTTATAAGTTTGGAATAGTACCTCATATAGTACCCATTGTATGTTAGCTTTGATGGTAATGATGCTGAGAATTCAAGTGGTTTATAGTCTAATAGGGAAACCTGTCACCTAATTCAGAGAGGGGGATTTAAAAGACTTTACTGAGAATATAGTATTTAAGTAGAGGCTTCATGTGCCATTGTCTGGTAGCATTTAGTCTTTTTTTTTTTTTATACAAAGAATAATTTAATCTATTATTTCTGAGGTATATTAGTTATCTATTGCTGCTTAATAAGTCACCTCCAAATTTAGTTGCTTGAAACAACAGACATTTATTATCTCATAGTTCCTGTGGGTCAGGAATTCAGACATAGCTTTGCTGTGTGGTTCTGGCTGAATATCTCTGACAAGGCTGCAATCAAGCTAGTAGCTGGGGCTGCAGCCTCATCTGAACGCTCAGTCTGGGAAGATCTCTTTGTAAACTCACTCACATAGTTATTGACAAGATTTAGTGCCCTGCAGGCTGTTGGGCTGGGGGCCTCAGTTTTCTCTGGGTTGTTGACTGGTGACCTACCTCAGTTCCTTGTCACATGAGTTTCTCCATAGGGCAGTTCAGAATAGGGCAGATGGCTTTCACCAGAGTGGTTAAGTGAAGGAGAAGAGATGGCAAAAAAGAGTCTCTTTGTAATCCAATCTTGGACATGACAGTCTATCGCTTGTATTATGTTCTGATAATCTGTTCATTAGAAGATCACTAGGCCCAGCCCACGCTGAAGAGGAGGGGACTACACGAGTGCATGAACAGAGGGAGGCAGGGAGGACTGGGAGCCATCTTAGAAGCTGCCTACCCCTACGGGGTTAGAGTGAATAGAAGTAATGGTCATTATTTCCTGTGTTCTAATTAGGTATTTCCCTATGTCATTGCTAATACTCATTATAATCCCCACCCTGTCAAGTTGACATCATCATCCTCAAACTGCGGGTCTAAAGACTAAGGCTTAACACCTAAGCTACCTACCTAAGGTCTCAGGCTGATAGAATTAGGATTCAAGGTCTGGTCTTGCTGTTTTTAAAGCACCTCAGATATTGCTAATATTTCTAATGCTCTGTCAGGGTTCAGAAGCACAGCTCTGAGTGGAAATCCCAGCAGGAGTGGCATTTTATATGAAGAGTACTTTCGGGAATGATGGAAATGTGGATTGAGCCAGGGTCTGTCTCAGCAAAGCCGCAATTTTCCCGAACTCAAATCTGTAAGGGTCTAACCTGCTTTATTTATCCACTGAGGAAAAGAGCTGTCACCTCCAGGTTGAGGATCTGAAACGCAGCCCATTAGCGTGTTTCCCAACACTTCATGACAAAAGTAAGGCTGATATGCAATTTAAGCATTTGCTGAGAATTCCTGGTAAAAGCCTGTAATTAGCTGGTGGGCTGGACTTTCTGAACAGTTCCTTTCCTGTGTGGGATGAGGATTCTTCTGCAATTTTTGATTGGGTGATTTTTGCAGCTGAAGTTTTTTTTTTGTTAAAGAAGGGTTAAAATTGTTTTTTGGCTCCTGAGATAGCAACATGCAGTCCAGAGGCCTTCTGGGAAATTCAGAAAGGTTTGCTGAACCAAAGTAAAGCGGAGTTGGCCACTGATATGATTGTTATTGGATGTAGGCAAAAAGAAATAAAGAAAAGAAATGCCACTTGATGGCAATTCTTCAAAAAGTTAAAAATAGAACTGCCATATGATCTGGCAATTCCACTTCTCGGTTACTATGCAAACGAATTGAAAACAGAGACTCAGATTATTTGTGCACCCATGTTCCTAGCAGCATTATTTACAATAGCCAAAAGGCAGACGCAATGCAAACATCCATCAACAGGTAAATGGCTGAATAAGATGTGTGGTGTGTGTCTACAGAGGGCAAATAAATGCATACACATTTTAAGAGACGTCATCTGCGTATTACCTTTCAAAATTGAATCAAAGGCACCATTACCAGTCCAGTGTACCTAGACATGCTGCCCACTTCCATTTTAACCTGCGGTTACTACATTTTGGGGGAAGGATCGATTTTATTTCCAGCGAGATCGCTGAAAATGGGTGTACATTTTTTTTGGCACCTCTGGTAGAGATGACGGAATATTAGCCTTAGAAAGGAAGGAAATTCTGACACACGCTACAACGTGGATGAACCTGGATAACATTGTGTTAAGTGAAATAAGGCAGACACAAAAGCACGAGTTGTGTATCACTCCATCTCTGTGAGATGAACTAGACTAGTCAAATTCATAAACAGTTGTGTATCACTCCATCTCTGTGAGATGAACTAGACTAGTCAAATTCATAAACAGGAAGTGGCACAGAGATTGTCGGCGGCGGGGGAGGGAGAGAATGGGGAACTGTTGTTTAATGGGCACGGAGCTTCAGAGTGATGAGAGGAAAGAGTCTAAGGTCGGATGGTGGCGGTGGTTGTACAACAATCTGGATGTATTCGATGCCCTGCAGTATATACCTAAAAGTGGTTACAGTGGTAAATTCAATGTCACATGTATTTTACCACAATTAGAAAAAATATTAAGAAGTGCAACAGAACCTGAGCAACTCAGGGAAGTACCAGCATGCTGTTGCTGGACCCTTGCAAACTTTTCTCTCTCAGAAAAGGCACCATTCTTTTATGGCCACTTTGAGAGAATGTGTCATGATGGTTAGGGGCCAACCCCTTGGTTTGGGCTCCTATTTGTCTTTTATTTGCTGTGTGACTTTGAAACTTTGGCCTCTCTTTGCTTCAGCTTCCTCATCTGTAAAATGGGGATATGGTCCTTAAAACTTGGGTGAGTTGTGAAGTCCAATAGGGTTAATATATGTAAAGGCTTAGAACAGTGCTTGGCTCAGAGAAAGCAGTCCTTGAGTATCAGCTTTTGTTATTGTTGCTTGAAAGACACCAAATTTATACAGCCAGATGCCACCTTGAGGATTGTCTTGAAGAAGGCCAGGTATGCGTACATATATAAATAATACAGTCTGCCCACTTTGTCAACGTAAAAGTGTGTGATTCTGTGGAAAACCAAAAAGGGAAGGAAAAAATTATTTTGAAGACATAACCTGGCTGGGGCATTATCTTCCCTCCAATGTTAGAGGAAGCCCATCTGTCTTCTTGGAGGTGAAGTTTTGAGGAAATCCCTAAGTTAGAAGGAGCTAAATATCAGGTTTTATACCTCTATCCCTCTTCCTCCCTCACTTTCCCTTAAGTGCTGAGCTTCCTGGCATTCTTCTGAAAGGCATTTAAAACTTTGCTTCTCGTGGCAAACTTAGGAGACACGTGGCTTAGGAACCGTTCCCAGTGCCTGGGGAAGGCAGTGTGGGGGAATTTTATTGGAGCACAATACACTGTGCTAGGTACTATGTATTCAGTAGAGAATTGGCGACATTCATGGTCTGTGTTCTCATGGAGCTTAATTCTAGGGACAGATGGATGTGAATTAAATGCCACATTGATAATGATTGAATTGTGACTTGGTCTAGAGATCATGAAGAAGAGACTCAGGGTGTGGTGCCGAGTGTCTGCCCCCGTCTGGGGAGTGAGGGGTGGCCTGTGAGATGGGAGCTGAAGGACGGGAGGCATTAATCAGCAGAGAGGACCATGGCTGGGGGAGGGGAAGGTCATGCCCAGGAGAGAAATTGAGGCTGACATTATCTTCACCTGGGGGCTAACAGGCCGCAGTGGTCAGGGTGGAGGTCTCACACCCGGCTGCCTGCTTGTCCTGTTGGGAGTTTCTCAAGACAGCTGCTGCAGAAATTGACCTGGTATAGACTTCGAGGGGGGCCCAGAAGTAATAAACAGTGCTGGGCAGCTGTGGTACCCCAGAGAAGGGAAACCAGGCAGTGACCGACGCTGCTTGCTTTGTGCCAACCCTTGCAGTCTCCAGCTAAGACTAGAGAATATGGTGTCTCCCAGGGATTGGTTAAAATGCAGATTCTGACTTAGGGAGGGCTGCAGTGGGGCCTAGGATTCTGCATTTCTGACAGTTCTCAGGTGATGCCTATGCTGAGGTCTGCAGATCGCACTCTTGGGAGCAAATATGTAGAATACCCAGAAAGAGTGTCAGGGTGAGTGACAACTGTGCCACATGTTAACGGGAATCATGCTCTGCACTGTAACTATATACTAGCATTACTCAGGAGAGTTAAAAAGTCCTGGTGCCCAGGCCTCAGCCCGGAGAAACTGAATCAGCCCTGGCATCTGGGTTTCGTTTCTGGGTTTTTTTGAGCAGGGAGTGGGGAAGCATCTGTGTTCTTCAAAGCTCCCAAGTGGCCCTTTTGCACAGGCTTGTTGGCTAGCCTTGGTCTCTCCTGTTCTGCTCCCTGCCTACCCTGCTGTCAATCTGGAGGCCTCCCAGGCCCCTCTGCGACAGTAAGTTCCAAGGCACCTGGTCTGTTTTCCGTAATCGTAATTGGCTTCGTATTGCAGCTGGAGCATCAGAGTGGCTAATTGAATCTGCTGGTGAGATGAGATGAGGGGGAGGGGCAGCAGGGAGTGGACGGGAGTTCTGCAGGGCAGCAGGCCCCTCTCTTGCCTGGAAAGACCCCAGGTTGAATGAGCATCACAGGACATGCTTAAAAATGGCTGGAGTTGGGGAAGCAGGACAAGGGGGGAGAGGAGGGTCTCCCAGTGCTGAGAGGGGCAGAGCCAATCTGGGAGAGCCTGAAACTCCTTGGAGATGGAGAGGTGCTGTGGGCTTGTTCTGGGGCACAGATGCCTCCCTGCAGCCCTGCCCTGACGCCAGCCCCCAGGGCCACGCCTTTTCTCCACAGCCACCTGGCAGCCTCCTCCCCTTCCAGCCTGCCTTAGTGCTCACCAGCCCCTTCCCTGCCTCCTAGCAAGAGGGATGCACAGCCATTCAGGGTGTGGATTGGCCTGAGCTACAATGTGGTTCAGCTTTCACCTTTACCATCTAGTGAGTGTGTGACATTAGGCAAATATCCCTTTTCTAGACCTTAGGCTCCTCCTCTGTTATGAACTCTTCAATCTCAATATTTTATATAAAAATCTTGAGATAGTGCCTTGTACAGATTTAGTGCTCAATAAATGCCAGATATGATGATGTTGATGATGATGACTGATGGACTCCGCCATGGGTGAACAGACCCTGGAATTATACAGATTTGGGTGTGAAACTTGGCCCCACCATTAACCAGCTGTGTGACCTCAAGTAAGTGACTCCACCTCTCTGAGTTGTAGCAATCATTCCCATTATGGGAATTACAGGCAAATCAGCATGGGGACCCATCCAGAAGTGGCCACTTGGAAAATCATATCTGCTGGTTTAATCATCGCAGTGTGTGAGAGAGTTGAAATGCTGGCACTTTTGAGGTTAGGAGCTCAGCCCAGCTGCCTGTGGTTGTCTCTCCAGCATCTCCCCCACCGAATCAACATTGCCCCAGAGCTGCCAGCTGGCACAGTGTCTGGAACCAAGGATTGACACTACATCTGTGCCAACCCAGCCATAGAACCAGACCAATGTGTGCTCCCTGCAGTTCCCTGGGGCTGGCAGTCACAGGAGGCGAGCTGCAGAGTGAAGAGACTAAAGCCTCGGATTTCTAGCCAGAGGACCACGAAAGTGGGCCCTGGGAGCCAGTTTGTGGGAGGATCGAGGAGGTGGGAGCTCAAGAAGGGATCCTATAAATCCACGTATGAACTCCTGGACTCACCTCTGAGCTGCACACAGGCAGATACCATCCTGAATAGTCTACTAACTATTGGGTAGCCCACCACCTAGGTCCCTGGGGACACACCTGAGGGGCAGATGTGAATAGCACTACAAAGGCTTTAAAAACTGAACTGACACTGGAATAACAGCAAACAGAAGGCAGGTCAGAACTTACAGTCTGAACCCGGCCTGATTGCTTAAAAAAAAAAAAAAAAACATATTCAATAGGATTTAAACAAGACCTAGAATTTCATAATATTCAAAAAGTCCAGGATATAATCCAAAATGAATTGATTTATAAAGAACCAACAAAATCTAGCAAATTCTTAGAGAAAATATAATCAACAGATACCAACTGCAAGATGACTCAGATGTTGGAATTCCCAGATGAAGACTTGAAAGCAGCTTTTATAACCATGCTCCAAGAAGTAACAGTGAATCCTCTCGAAAAGAATGGTAAGGTAAAGAACATTAGCAGATCAACAGAGAAATAGAAGGTATAAAAAAAAGAACCAGATGGACTGGGTACTGTGACTCAACACCTGTAATCCTAGCACTCTGGGAGGCCAAGGTGGGAGGATTGCTTAAGGCCAGGGGTCTGAGACCAACCTAAGCAAGAATGAGAAAAAAAAAAAAAAAAAAAAAAAAAATAGAAAATCTCTACAAAAAAATAGAAAAACTAGCCAGGCAGGGTAGCATGTGCCTATAGTCCCAGCTACTCAGGAGGCTGAGGCAGGAGGATCTCTGGAGCCCAGGAGTTGGAGGCTGCAGTGAGCTATGAGACACCACTGTACTTTAGCCCAGGTGACAGGGTGAGACTTTGCCTCAGAAATAACAACAAAAAGAACCAAATGGAAATTTTAGAACCAAAAAGCACAATAACTAAAATAAAATATTCATGGGATGGGTTCAATAGAATGGAGGTGATGGAGGAAGGTGTTAGTGAGCTCAAAGACAGATCCAGAGAAATTATGTAGTCTGAACGACAGAGCATGCAAAGATGGGGGGGAAGAGGAACAGAAAGAGAAAAAAGAGACCTGTGGAAAAATATCAGACCACACAAGACTGCCCACAAGTTTGAGGGTCTCAAGGACCACCTCCCTTCAGACCAGTTGGCCACAAATTCAGGGTTCCCATGACCACCCTCAGGTTCAATCATTTGCTAGAACAACTCCCAGAAGTCAGGAAGGTGCTACTTATGACCACAGTTTTGCTGTAGCAAAAGAATATAAGTTAAATCAGCCAACAGAGGAGATATGTAGGGCAGAGTCCAGGAGGGGGCCAAGCTTTGAGCTTTCATTGTCCCCCCATGGAGTCATGGACAATGCTGCCTCCTCCTGGTCATTCTGTGTGACAGTATGCACTGTGCATAGCCCATTAGGGAAGCTCACCCTGCCTTTGGTATACGGAGTTTTTACTGGGCTCAAGCACACACGCTGCTCAGCTGTCTGATCTTCTAGCCCCTCCCAGAAGCCTGCCTGATACCATTAGTCATCCATTCCTCCAGAGGTCTGAACTAACTCTGTCTGGCCCTAAAACCCCCATCATAAATCACTGCTAGACTGCCCAGTGGCCAAAGCCCCCATGCAAACAAAGGCATTCCCTCTTAGGACACTCCAGACATCACCTCCCAGGAGACATAGGCAAAAAGGCCAGACCTCTTCTAGGGTAAGATTAATTCTTCACAGTGCAGGAAGCAACTAGCAACTTGTGCAAAGTCATCTACCCGGTGAAGGATTAAGCCACGCTTCTAACTGAAGCTGTTAACCACTACACTTTGGCTATCGTGGCTTGCCTGGGAATCTTGTTAAAATGTGCTCTCTGATTCTGTCTGTCTGTGGTGACACCTGAGCATCCATATTTCTAATGAGTTCCAGGTGACATCTGTGCTAGTCTGAGGCCCGCACTCTGAATAGCTGGAAGACACACTTTTTCTGTTCTCCCACATTACCCGATATGGCCAGAGCAGAGGGCCTGTGTGAGTTTGCAGAAATAGCAGAGCTCAGATCAAGGAGGCCTGTAGAATAAGAAGTTTGTGGGGCTTTTCTAAGTGCATTGGGAAGCCCCAGGAGGACTTTTAAATTAATTTTTAATTGAAACCATAACGGTGTACATTTATGGGGTATAGCATGATGATTTGATATATAACGTGTATCAGACTGATTAACATCACCATCATCCCTCTTACTTATTTTTTTGTGGTGAGACATTTAAAATTTACTCTTAGTTATTTTGAAATATACCCTTGCATTGTGCCCATTAGGTGAGATCCCACCAATCAACCTTCCTCCTCCCTGACCCTTCTCTCCCCTGGCCCTTGCTAGATTATATTTGTTTTTTAATCATTCATATGAGTGTGTGTTTATGTATTGGTTTCATAATAGTACTGAGTACATTGGATACTTTCCCCCCCCAATTCTTGAGATGCTTTACTAAGAAGAATGTGTTCCAGCTCCATCCAGGTAAACATAAAAGATGTAAAGTCTCCATCTTTTTATGGCTGAATAGTACTTCGTGGTATACATGTACCACAATTTGTTGATCCATTCATGAGCTGATGGGCATTTGGGCTGCTTCCACAACTTGGCAGTTATGAATTGGGCTGCAGTAAACATTCTGGTACAAATGTCTTTGTGGTAAAATGATTTTTGTTCTGGGTAGGTACCTAGTAATAGGATGGTGGAATCAAATGGAAGGTCAACTTTTAGTTCTTTGAGGATTCTCCACCCCAGGAAGGTTTTGACCAGAGACGTGATATGACCTCAATAACGTTTGGAAAATGTTTTCAGCTGTTGAGTGGGGGAAGGATTAAACCAGAGCAAGAGGGACATCCTCTGAGAGGCCACTGTGTCAATCCAGGAGAGAGGTGATGACAGGCAGGTGGCAGAAAGGTTTCAGAGAAGCCACTCAGTAGCATATAATATTGGAGGTAGAGTTGACAGAGCTCGCTGATGGATTGGATATAAAGGGCCATTCCCGTCTTGGCCACACTATTTAACTCTTCTGAATCAGGATTTCCTGTCTGTAGATCTCAGCTCCCACCGCACAGGCTATTGTGTTTAACCTGCTCAGCACAGCACTTGGCACAGAGGGAAGGCTCATGGACTGTGGCCTCCACCCTGGCTATGGACAGAGGCCAGCTCTCCAGCCAGGTGAAGATGGAGGCACACACCTGTCACCCTGGGGCTCTCCTGGCATGGTACAGACAGTGTCACCCTGACGTCAGCTTCTCCTGAGAGCTCCTGCAGCCTGCCCAAGTCCACCCGGGTGGTTAAACTTGGCATTCATTTTGGGTTCCAATAGCAGGCTTTGAAGACTGGCCAGCTGCCCGAGCTCCTGGGGGCTTTTATTCCATCTGAATGGCTGTTTAATGATGTTGGTGCCTTTGGATGAGGCCTGGTTCCAGGCAGCTCCCCGTGGGGGACAGCCTGAGGGGGCTAAGGATTTATCCAGTCACACATGTCCCTGCATGGCCCAAGCTAGACAGAGTGGGAGCAAGGAGCCTGCAGAGGCCAGGTTTCGGGCTTGCTGTCCACCTCCATGCTGGCAAGCGGCAGTGCTGAGCTCTGCAGCCAAGGCCAATGCCTGGTGGGTTTGAGAAGAAGACGTGTGCGAGGACTCAAATTGGAAACTGAGGACACGCTTTCAGACATCCCTTCTATCCATCACTGTGGCCTGAGTCCTTGACCCAGAGCCGCCAGTGAGTGGGAGAAGGCTTAACATCTAAAATGACAGGGCCTGGAGGGCACGGGCTGCCGTGTCCCTTGGCTGCCTGTGTTTCTAGGAAACCTTTTACTGGAGGTTTAGCTTTCACTTTGACTTAGAAATGAGAAAACCAGACTCCCAGAGCTCAGTGCTCTATCATTTTCATCAGAACCTGTTAATTTCTTCAAGCCTCTGTTTTTCTTCTTTCACGTACTTATGAAGTCTAACTCAGGGTTGTCCGCACGGTGTTAGCAACAATAGCAAATGCTTATAGGTAGAGCTTCCCCCAGGCCCGGTGCTGCTCTGGGAGTTTCACATGAATTAATTCATTGAATCCTCATAGCAGGCGTCGCCCATAGCTCAGTGGGTAGGGTGCCACGGCCACATACACTGAGGCTGGCAGGTTACAACCTGGCCCAGGCCTGCTAAAATCAATAATGACAACTGCAACGAAAAAATAGCTGGGCGTTGTGGCGGGTGCCTGTAGTCCCAACTACTTGGGTCTGAGGCAAAGAGAATGGCTTAAGCCCAAGAATTTGAGGTTGCTGTGAACTGTGACGCTACAGCACTCTACTGAGGGCGACATAGTGAAACTCTGTCTCTAAATAAATAAATAAATATAAAGTAAAAGTGAAAATCTGAGGCAAGAGGATCACTTGAGCTCAAGAGTTTGAGGTTGCTGTGAACTACCTTGCCCCAGTACTCTACCCAGGGCAACAACTTGAGACTCTATCTCAAAAAAAAAGTAAAAATAAAATAAAAATTTAAAAAGTCCTCATAGCAACACTCTCACACAGGAGGCCTTATTGTTGCCATTTCATAGATGAGGAAACTGAGGCAACAATAGGGTAAGTAGCTTACCTAAGATCCTGGAGCCAGGATCGAAACCCAGGTTTTCTGGACCCAGATGTCAGCTCTCAGTCACTGGGTTATACCAGCCCCTCTATGGTAAGGTGCAGCCTTAGTTGCCAAAGAAACAGCATCCAAGACAGACATAGTCCATCCCTTTCTGGTTCTGGTGTTCTACTTAGGGTGCAGCAAATAATGAATAAATAAACACCTAAACAATAATAGAGTGAGCTGACAGAGAAGGCCTGGAGAATTGCCTTAAATTGAGGAATGTAGGCTGAGAAAGGGGCAGCCATGACAGATGGGGGAAAGGAACATTCTAGGTAGAGGAAATGGCAAGTGCAAAGGCCCTGGGGTAGGAGCTGGCTTGTTTTGTTTAAAGAAGAGACAGAAAGATGTAGAGCTGCAGTTCTCAACCTGTGGGTTGCGACCCCTTTGTAACAATGAAAATACATCCTGCATATCAGATATTTACATGACAGTTCATAACAGTAGCAAAATTACAGTTATAAAGTAGCAACAAAAATAATTTTATGGTTGGGTTTCACCACAACATGAGGAACTGTAGTAAAGGGTCATGGCATTGAGAGGCATTAGGAAGGTTGAGAACCACTGCTGTAGAGTCTAGAACATAGGTAATGAATGGAGTGAATTATGCAGTGAGGCTAGAGCAGTAAAGTAAGCACAGGGTATGGTAAAGAGCTCAGGTGATGTGTTTATTGAACACCTGTGTGTGCCTAAGGCTGTGAGGCACCAGGGAAACAGCAGAACAAAACAGAGATGGCTTCTGGCTTCCTGAAGAACTGGGTGCGATGCCGCGTATGCAAGGACTGAGTGCATAACAGATGCTCAGTGGGTGTGATTTTCTCTCTTTTCCTATTTGTAAGTCGACATGAAAACTGCTTCTTTGGGTTTCTGCACCACCCCCCGCCCTCTGCCTTAGAGCAGGACAGAATCTAGCTGGCTCATAATGGGAATCATGCTTTAGAGACAGCCTGGCACTGGCATTATTTACCTGGCAAAATAAAGCAAACAGGTGGGTGAAGAATCAGTAGGGCAGTCAGGGAGCAGAAGATCATGGCTTCCCTCGGTCTTCATGAGCCAGGGTGGGGAGGAGCTTTGGGGTTTAACTGTTGATCACCCCCTTTGGGGTCCTGAGGTGCAGAACGGACACAGGAAGTGGAACCAGTCTCCACTGACTTGGCTGCCAAGTATCGCATTCTGTGTCAGCTTTGGGACTTTATTCTGCTTCCTTGTGTAGGGACTGGACAAGCAGAGGAAGGGCAGCCTGTGGATGACTCATGGGTGGGGTTCTCTTCAGCTCTTGTTCAAGGTCACCCTTGCCCTCTCAGTGTCCTTTTGGGAAGGAGAGTCCAGGATACTTAAGGTGGGCCTAGATAATCTTGTGATAAAATGAGGACATTTTGTCATTACAAGAAGGGTCCCTAAAACCCAATGAGTTCCTAAGGTATTGGAGGACCAGGGCAAATCATCCTTTTCCAAGTTATGAAGAGTGGCTTGGGAAAGAAGACCCAAAACAGATCGTGGGAAGATCTCCTACCTTGGGGGTGAGGGGACAGGAATTTGTGGTAACTCTTTGCTCCACTAATAATAATAACTTTAAAAAAATGTATTAATGGGTTACCATCCTCCAGGCACTGTCTTAAATATTTTACAAGAACTGTCTCCATTGGTCTCCAACAACCAAATGAGGAAGATACTATTAATATTATCCCTTTTCACAGGGGAAGACACTAAAGCTTAGAGAGTTCACGTGACTTGCTAAAGAGCTAAACGTCGTTGTATTAGTTAAGGTGAGGTTGGAAGCGATAGCAGATCAGCCACCAAGTTTTTGTGGTTTGACACCATACAAGCTTATATCTTGCTTGCACAATGGCCCTTTATGGCTTCTTTCATGGGTGGCCTTCCATGCAGACTTGGTGACCCAGGCCCCTTCTGTCATGGGGCCCTGCTGTCTTCTCAGGCTTTGGAAGGTTGGAGGAGAGAGAGAGAGCTGAGGACTGATGGGAGGTGTTTATGGGGCAGGCCTGGAAGTAATGTACATCACTTCCACTCCCAGCTCCACTCATATTCTATTTCCTGGGAAGGCTGGGAAGTGTCAAGGGAAAATAGGTTTTGATGGCCACACAGCCATCTGTATCACAGATACCCAAGCAGGCAAATAGAAGGGCCAGCCCGTGCCCTATACAAGCCTGCTTTGCTGCACTGCCTCCCTGAGCACTGTTGCCTCTGAGTTCATGAGGGTCAGCAGTGAGGGAATCACACGCCAGCTCCAGGCACCTGCTGACTTAGAAATCAGTTAAATCAGAATTTTTTTTTTTTTTTTCGAGACAGAGTCTCACTATGTCGCCCTCAGTAGAGTGCTGTAGTGTCACAGCTCACAGCAACCTCAAACTCTTGGGCTTAAGGGATTCTCTTGCCTCAGTCTCCCAAGTACCTGGGACTACAGGTGCCTGCCACAATGCCTGGCTATTTTTTTTGGTTGCAGTTGTCATTGTTGGTTGACAGGCCTGGGCTGGATTCGAACCCGCCAGCTTTGGTGTATGTGACTGGTACCCTAGCTGCTGAGCTATAGACACTGAGCCGTAAACCAGCAATTCTTAACCTGGGGTGATCTTGCTACCCCTTGGCCCCCAGGGACATTTGGCAATGTCTGGACATCACAACTCAGGGGATACTACTGGCACCTAGTGGGCAGAGGGCAGGGATCCGCTAAACACCCAACATTAACACATAGCCCTCCTGACAGGAAGTAATCCATC
Source organism: Loris lydekkerianus (assembly GCA_963574355.1). Taxonomy (NCBI): domain Eukaryota; kingdom Metazoa; phylum Chordata; class Mammalia; order Primates; family Lorisidae; genus Loris; species Loris lydekkerianus. The sequence goes on along the minus strand of CAUYPK010149255.1, from coordinate 12,006 downwards.
CCTAAACATGTGTGGTGCTGAGGTTAAGAAACTTTGAGTCAGAACTATGGGATTTGGTGGGTCTCCTGGGGTTGGTGGGGTGGATGGTGCCCTTTACCAGGAGCTGAGAAGAGCAGGTTGGCACCAGCTCAGCGCCAATTGGCTCCCGTTCTGCACCTGTGTGAGGGCTGTTTACTCTTTCTGGCATTCTAACCAGTCATCCTTCCCTGCCGTTCTCTTTAGCTGCCTGCATGTGAAGAACTCAAAGGCAGGGTGTGCTGGGTGAATCTGTGCTCATCTCTGCAGATTTTCCAAATGACTTCCCTGTGTCCGCCCATAAAAACTTGGGCAAACAGAAATATCTTGCTCTGCAAACAATGCCCATCCCCCAGGAGGCATGGCAGGGCAGATGGATTGCTGCTCTGCCTGGCTGGAAAGGGAATGGGGGCCATCTTGGGAAGAGGAACAGAGCATGTCACCTGTAAGTGGTAACATGAAGGGGTTCCATGGGTTCAGTGCCCATAGCTCAGTGAGTAGGGTGCCAGCCACATACACCAAGGCTGGCAGATTTGAGCCTGACAACTGCAACCCCAAAATAGCCAGGCGTTGTGGCAGTCACCTGTAGTCCCAGCTACTCGGGAGGCTGAGGCAAGAGAATCGCTTAAGCCCAAGAGTTTGAGGTTGCTGTGAGCTGTGACGCCCACAGCACGCTATGGAGGGTGACAAAGTGAGACTCTGTCTCAATTAAAAAAAAAAAAAAAAGAAAGAAATGAAGGGGTTCCATGCATGGAGAGTACTGATGGCTTTTTAATATTATTATTATAAAAGATACATATATGTATTCATATGTACATACTACATGTATTTGTATATATATGCAAATGCATACATATACACTGCTTTATATATATAGTCTATACTTTATATATCACATGCCATTTCTATAAATATATTAACTATCAATATATTAATAAATATTAATAAATTGATATCCAGTGATTTTGCATAGGAATGATATTTATGTAAAATTAAATATATATTATAAAAATATGTAAAAATCTCTCTCTCTCTCTCACACACACACACACACACACACACACACTTGCGCGCGCGCGTATTTCATGTGCAACAGTAAAAGGGGGATGGAGAAGAACACAAAGTAAAAGTCCTGGCTGGGTTCAGTGCCTATAATCGTGCACTATAATCCTAGCACTCTGGGAGCTGAAGCTAGAGGATTGCTTGAGCCCAGGAGTTTGAAGTTTGAGCTATGATGACGCTACTGTACTCTAGCCTGGGTGACAGAGCAAGACTCCCTCTCAAAAAAAAAAAGTCCCTAATTTCCTCTACTTCAAGTTGAGCACTTTTAACAATCTATTGAAGCTTCTTGCCAGGAATGTATATGTGTGTGTGTGTGTGTGTGTGTGTGTGTGTGTGTGTGTTTGTGCATATAAGGAGGGTGCAGAAAAAATGGATACCTGTTTTAAGAAAGGAAAGCACTGTATTAAAATTGTGATACTCAAGCTGTGTTTGCCTTCTGTAATTATAAGAGATACAAGATACAATAAATATACAAGATTACAAACATTATCAGTATAGACTGAGTTTTATGATTTCAATACAGGTTTTTCCATTCTTAAAATGTGTATAATTTTTTTGGTACCCTCTGTAGATGTATATGTTTATGTGTGGGTACCTACCTCCACCCTCTTTTGTTAGCATTCAAAATATATGTGCTTTTCGGCAACTTTCTTTCTCACTTGATACATCTTGGGTGTTTTTTCATATGAGTATGTATTTATTCATATGAGTATTGATTTATTAACAAATCAATATGAGTATTGATTTTTTATTGTTTATTATTTATTATCAATGAGTATTGATTTATTATTTGTTAATAATAATTATTGTTGTTATTAACAAATCATATGAGTATTGATTTTTAACAAATCAATACATCTTTTCTTTTCTTTCTTTCTTTTCTTTTTTTTGGGGGGACAATGTCTTACTATGTCACCCTCGATAGAGTTCTGTGGTGTCACAGCTCACAGCAACCTCCACCTCTTGGGCTTAAGCGATTCACTTGCCTCAGCCTCCCAAGTAGCTGGGACTACAGGTGCCCGCCACAACGTCTGGCTATTTTTGGTTGCAGTTGTCATTGTTGTTTAGCAGGCCCAGGCCAGGCTTGAACCCGCCTGCCTTGGTGTATGTGGCTGGTGCCGTAATCACTGTGCTGAAGACAAATGAATACATCTTATGAGCCAGGTACTGTGGCCACGGCAGTGAACAAATTAGACAAAAATCCCGGTTTCATCAGGCTAATATTTGAATATGGAAAGAAAGGCAATAAACAACTAACTGAATTGTACAGGTTAGAGATGGTGTTAAGTGCTAAGGAGAAAATTGAAGGAGGGGAAGGGGATCACGAGGGATGTTGTGGAGATGATAATTTTTTACAGAGTGGCCAGGAGAGTGACCTTTGAGCCAAGATTTGAAGGAGTCTGGAGGTGTGCCATATGGATGTTTGTGGGAAGAACATTCCAGCCAAGGGGAACAGAGCACAAAGGCTCTGCTGGGAGAAATAGCAAAGAGATCATGTGGTTGATGTGGAGGGTGGAGCCCCCTGATTGTTATTAATGGCTGTTTGATATTCCATTAAGTCAGTGAGTGGAAGAATAATTTATTAAGTGAGTTCCCTGTTGGTAAACATTGAGGTTAATTCCATTTGTTTGTGGTTAGAAGCATTGTTAGTGTGAACATCCTCATACGTGTCTCTGCCAACGTATCCAAAGGCTCTGTAAGTTAAATCCTACCAGAGGATAGGATTTGGGTCAAAGCATGTATATTTCTCAGTTTTCATACCTGTTGTCAAAGTTTGCAATCAAAAAAAAGTGGCACAATTTTTTCTCTTTGTGTCTGATTGAAGCATGCAATTGAAACAGATGACTTGAGCAAATGTTTTAGCCCCTCTGTGGCCCAGGGAAGTCCCAACTCCTGCCACTCAAAAGATGATTATTATTATTTTGGTTTTTGATTTTGAGACAGGGTCTCACTCTGTGACCCAGGCTAGCATACATGATAGCTCAGTGCAGCCTCAAACTCCTCACTGGTATTATCACAGCTCACTGCAACCTCAGACTCCTCACTGGTGTCGTCACAGCTCACTGCAGCCTCAGACTCCTCACTGGTGTCATCACAGCTCACTGCAACCTCAGACTCCTCACTGGTGTCAACACAGCTCACTACAGCCTCAGACTCCTCACTGGTGTCATCACAGCTCACTGCAGCCTCAGACTCCTCACTGGTGTCGTCACAGCTCACTGTAGCCTCAAACTCCTGGGGCTCAAGCCATCCTCCTGCTTCAGCCTCCCAAGTAGCTGGAACTACATGCTCAAGCTACCACGCCCACCTAACACACGTCTCTGCTGATGTATCCAAAGGCACTGTAAGTTAACACTATAAATTAATATCATCACTCTATCCATAGCCACAGAGTGAGACTCTGTCTCCAAAAAAAAAATTAGCTCTTCAAAAAGCATAGTCAAGAAAATAAAAATGCAAGTCATACCCTAAGAGAAGTTTTTTGCAAAACTTATATCAACCAACCAAGAACCCATATCCAGAATACATAAAGAGCTCTTGTAACTCAGTAAGACAATTCACACCCCAATAAAAAGTGGGCAAGAGATTTAAAAAGGCATCCTTAACAAAACAGGATAAAACATATGGCAAAGAAGCACTTGAAAGATACTACAGAAACACAGATTAAAACCACACTACCATACCTCTGCATGCCCACTAGTACAGCTTAGTTTAAAATACTGAAAAGCTAAGGTTGGGCCCAGTGGCTCAGGCCTAAAATCCCAGCACTCTTGAGAGGCTGAAGCAGGAGGACCCTTGAGCTCAGCAGTTCATGACCAGCCTGGTCAAGAGCATGACCTTGTCTCTACCAAAAATAGAGAACTTAGCCCGGCATCATGTTGGGTGCCTATAGTCCCAGCTATTTGGGAGGCTGAGGCAAGAGGATGGCTTGAGCCCAGGAGTCTGAAGTTGCTGTGAGCTATGAGGATGCCTCGGCACTCTACCCAGGGCAGCAGAGTGAGACTCTGTCTCAAAAAAAAGCTTGAAAACACAAAGGGTTGGTGAGCGTGTGGAGATGGAGCAACTGGAATGCTCATGCATTTCTGATCTTAAACTTCTGGCCTCCCAGAGTGCTGGGATTATAGGTATGAGCCACCGTGCGGGGCCCATGCATTTCAGGTGGGAATACAAGACTCTACAGCCACTTTGGAAAATCATTGTGAAACTGTCTGATAAAGTTAAATATACATTTATCATACAACCCGTGAATTACTCTCTCAGATATTTACTCAAGAGAAATAAAAATACATGTCTACAAAAATCATGTACAAAGACATTTCTAAAAGCATTATTTGTAATAGCCCAAAAGTAGAAATGGTCCAAATGTCCAGCAGCTGGTGAATGTGTAAACAAATTGTGATACATCCACACATTGCAATATTACTCAACAATTAAAAAGAAGGAAATATTAACACATACACATTCACATGGGTGAATCTCAAACATTACGCTAAATGAATACAAAGGATTATATAATGTCTAATTATGTTTTTATGCAGTTCTACTAAAGGCAAAACCATAGTGAAAGAAAGAAAGCAGATAAGGTACAATCTGGGCCTAGGACAAGCTCAGATCAAAGAGGGATAAAGCAGAAAAGGGCAGGAAGGAACTTGCTCTAAGGAGCAAAAGCTGGTCTTTATCTTTATTATCCGGTGGTACTTAGCGTGAGTATGCTCTGAGCAGGATCCAGTGTGCTCATCGGTCCAAAATACAGTTGAACCTTCTGTTTGGTGTTTTGAGTAGACAAAATATCAGGGTATTAGTCTGTGGTGAAGGCCCAGGATGGTGTTTCTGGCCCCTTGCTGTCACTGGGGTAAGCTGGGAGGACCGTCCCCCTGGGGCTCCTTACCATCCATCCAGATACTCTTATCTCTCACTTCCTCCCAACTGACTCCCCAAGTTTCCTTCTTGCTCCAGGATCCAGCAGCCCCATGACTAGCTGGTGACCTGAATGGTTTGCACAGCTCATGGCCTAAGTGGTTGAGCACCTTGACATGGAAGTAGATATTTCTATGACCTAAAGAAATAAAGTTTCATTGGAACAACAGCTATGCTCATTCATTGACTTGTTGTCTGTGCCTATTTCCTGCTATGACAGCAGAGCTGAGTACTTCCAACAGAGACCATAGGTAGCCTTCACAGCCTAAAATATTTTACTATCTGGCCCTTAATTGGGAAAGTGTGCCCACCCTGGCCTTAAGGGAACACCCCCTGGACTCTCTGATCCTTTAGTCACTCTCCCTAGGAGAGATCTTACCTGATTGGGAACCTGGTGAGTTTGCATCTAGAAGTCCCAGGTCCTCAACAGGAGACTTGTAACTGGCTTCAACACATGTCTTATAAAAAGCTCAGAAAACAGTTTGTAGTGAACATTTCTCCCAAAGCAATGTCAACATCTCTGAAACAAATGTACAAAGACGACCCTCATTCAGATGTGTACACTTTGGCTGTTCGTGTAAGAACAAGCACATGCTTTGTAGCCACACCTTTAAGTGCTTGCTCCTAGATGGTGTGATTCACTCACAGATCTGAAAGTGATTCTTCCACTCACATCAACCCATATGGTGTCTTCAATGCAGGCTCCATGTGGCTTAGTCTCCACACAGGCATAAAGAAGGGCTTCAACAGCTACAACCAAAGGAATTGTAAAAGAAATTTCCATCTTGGCTTCCATCTCTTGAGGAACCACTGCATCATTTCCCAGACGTCTCTTCTCCATTCCCCCATTGAATTTCTTCTGTGCTGAACTTTCCTGCTGTCTCTAGCTCAGTGGGGGTGACTCCCCCTTCCACACCCTCCAGATCTCAGCATCTTCCTCCTGGGGATCTGCACAGCTTCCTGAATCTCAGGGGCTTTCATTTGATGGCGGTGTTGGTGACGACTTGTTGTTAATGAAGGGAAATCCTATCATTTCCACTTTTCCCTTAAGGACGTTTTTCAACCTTGGCACTTATTGACTTTGTGAGCTGGATAGTTTCTTGTTGGGGTGGGATGTCCTGTGTATTGTGGTCTCTACCCACTGGATGCCATTAGCACCCCTCCCGATTGCAATGGCAAAAAAAGCCTCCAAATGTTGCCAAATTGGGGGGAGCAAAATTGACTCCAGTGGAGAACCACTGTGTTTCAGAATGGAACAATTCACTCTCAGCTGGTTTTTCCTGGCCACAGGGAGCCTCTCCCTCTCCCCGAGGCTTCATGCTTTAAGTAGGGGTGAGGGGTCCTAAAGCATTCTTCTCCTCATGGACTGAGAAGTCCAGGCGTCAAGGAGCCCACACCTTCCCTTCTCAGTTGCCTTTGAATACCAGGATCCCAGAATTTTCCACCCCAACGGCCCAAGCCTATTTCCAGGGCCTGCTCAGGGCTCTTCCAGATTGGCGCTCAGGAACGTGGTAGGTGATGCCAGCTCATACCCTGAAGGCCTCCGGAGATAATGGTAGTACTCACCTCATAGGGTTGTCACGGGGATTAAGTAACTCAGTATATTGGGGAGTCCATGGGATGGCTGCTCCGTGGTAACTACCGTACGTACATGTTAGGTGCTATTCTTGTATTTCTCATATTAGTAACATGAGACAGCTTCCGTCCTTATCTGCTGCTTAGCTGAAGAAGCAGGACGTGTTCAAACCCTGGAGGCAAACCTGACTGCTGGGCTCCAGAGGGATGGTGTCAAGGTCCCCAGCTGGCACCCTGGCCAGGATTTCAGGGAATTCCGGGCTACTCTCACTGGTACACCTTTCCCTGATGTGCCGGTTGAGGATGTAACTCCCTTTCAAATACACGCGCAGTAGGTCTCTATTCCTGGTCTTGTCCTTGTCACATCTGAAGGTCAAGGGAATGGAGACATGGTGGGACTGTTCTCCTCTTTTGAGATGAGAGAAGAAATGGCGTTGAGCTTTGAGTGTTGCTCCTTGCTATACCATGCTCTGGCCAAGTGACCTCAAACACTCAGTCTCTTAGTTTCTCTGAGCCTCAAATCCTCCGTCTGCAACCTGGGGGTAAAAATAGTACCTAATATACTTTCCTGGGGAGCATGTTTAAAAAATAAAATAAAATAGTACCTTCCCTAATCGGACTGTGGTATGGATTTAAGTTAAAAAAAAAAAAAAAAAAATACGTACATAGCGGACATGGAACTGAGGATTTAGGAGTACTGATTTTTAATTATTATAATACTGTTGTCTAAATTGTCATTATGACTGTTGGAAGGAGGAACATGGAGAAAAAAGTTCTATCCAAGCAGCTGTTAGGAATCACAGAGTGAGCCAAGAAAGCTTGAAAAACATCACTGTTAAGTCATAGATGAAACTGTTAGAACCAAAGAAATCTTCTCACCGAATGAGGACTCGAAACCCACATATGCCCACCCATTGTACACATGGGAAAACTGAGGCCCAGGGAATGCCTATGATGATGGTGATCCATACTGTTTTGAAGGAAAAGCTGAAACAGCTTCGAGGTTTTAGAAAGAAGAAAATAAACAGGGTGCCAAAGTTTAAAGAAGTTTTGCAGAAGTTGAGAAGAGAATGGGGCCCACCTCACCTGTGTTGAGGCGGGTCAGAGCTGACTGTGAGGAGGGAAGGGGGGGAGCAAGCAGCACAGGTGGACCCCCTCGGCTTTCCTGCAACTCGTGAATGTCCTGACGAGGAGTGGGGACCCCTTCGCGGTGAGAAAGCGTGATCATACAGCCCAGGTAGGGTCTTGCTGGTTTAGTGTTTTTTCCAGAAAGGGGAGAGCACCTTAACCCAGCACCCAAAAGATTGGAAGGTACAGCGATGAGGTGTTGGGGTTCCAGCCATGATCTGTGCCTGCACTGTGCTGTCAGGCTCCCAGTTGAATGTGGGGCCACCGAGAGCCTAGGGCAGGGGTGACGGTCTGTCTTTACCTTGTGAACCAAACATGCAAAATAAGGAACTGTCAATTCTGCTCCCGCTGGTAAAGATGGGGACATTTTTTTTCCTTTTAATTTGCAATGTTTATCACACCCACATTCTAAGTCATCCAGCTTCTCTTCCAGAACCGTCTGCCTTGGCAAACTAAATTAGCCACCAAAAAAAAAAAAAGAGTTTAGCACCTAGGTTGAAGAACAAATTCGTTTTTTACAGCAAATATCAACATGTGAAAGCCTCAACTTGTCCCTGACTCATTCAGGGCACTTAGATTTTGACTAGGGCAGTGAGTGATTTCCCTTCACCTCTCTGGACCTCAGTCTCTCCAGCTGTAAAATGTACCAGTGACAGCAACTGCCTTAGAGCACTGACTCTCAAAACATGGGGAGATAGAAGGCCAGGGATATGTTTGACAATATCTGGAGCTACTTTTGCGTGTCACAACAGAGGTGTCAGTGTTCCTACTGACATTTAGTGGGCAGAAGTCATAGGAGCTGCTAAGCACCCTGCCATGCGCGGGACAGCACCCCACAACACAGAATGATCTGGCCCAGAATGTCATTAGTGCTAAGGGCAAGAAACCATGCTCCAGAGGGTTGATATGAAGATTAAATAAGTTAATCCATTTTCATCCTTAGCCCTGGGCCAAACACGTAGTAAATATTTAATAAAGCAACATCACTCCTCTGGTGCCCCTTACTTTTGTTTCCCAGGTGTGTTTCCCCAACCTGAATTGCCATGGCATCATAGAAATGGACAGGTATGTCGATGATTCTTTGCAGGTTAAGTTGGGTCTCACGTTCCTGAAAGTGGATTGAGCAGGTTGTGGCTGTGCTCTGTCTGAGGAAGAAAAATAGGTTTCGCTGTATTTGCCTGTCTGCAGAGGGTGACCCACCGAGACCCTCTAGCCGTAGGATGCTGGAGACCCAACAGGGTCAGGGAGAGAGCACAGTGTGACCAGGTAATAGAACCAGTTCCCATAAAAGGTGTTACTGTGCTTCAGAATCATTAGTGAAGGGGCTACCAAAAGTCCTTTGTGGCAGTAAAGTTTCCACTTTCTAATCACTTTCTCCTTAAGCTTGAAAAAGGGCTTAAAATTTTTAACTGTGCTTTTGATGAAAATATTTCAAATGGTATATAAAACCAGCTGATGTCCCATGACTGCATTAATATACACATCTATGATTTAATAAAAAAAAAAAAAAGAAAAGAAGAAAGAAGAGCACTGAAAATTGTATAAAAGTGGGGTGAATGTGGAGTATGGTGGGCCTTTTCTCCTTGTAATTTCTTAAAGAAGAAAACACAATTATAAAATGTGAGGTTTAAAATGCCAAAAAAAATGTTTTTTAACTATGTTTGATACAGAACTTGTCACACTTCCTTTAACTCTTTAAATGGAAGAAAATCAATCAGTCTTAGGGATTCAGAATCACAATTTATTTCTTTTTCTTAAAAAGCCCACATAGTGAACAGCCCCCAGCTCTGTGAAGGGGTAGAGGGTGTTTGCTCCTTCACCAAGTGGTCCTATCCTACTGTGTTTTTTTTATTATTATTATTATTATTATTTTTGAGACAGTCTCACTCTGTGCTGTGGGTGGAGTGCTACGGAGTCCTAGCTCACAGCAACTTCAAACTCATGGGCTCAAGAGATCCTCCTGCCTTAGCCTCCCAAGTAGCAGGGACTGTAGGAGCCATCACAAAGCCTGGCTACTTTTTCTATTTTTAGTAGAGATGATGTCTTATTGTTGCTCAGACTGGTCTTGAATGCTTGAGTTCAGGCAATCCACCTACCTTAGCCTCCCAGATTGTTAAGGTTACAGGCGTGAGCCACCGCGCCCAGGCCTGCTGTACTTTCTTGAGTTCTTGTATCTGTCTGGTAACCACAATCTACTATAATAATTTAAATTACTCCAGATGGGTAAACCAGGTGACTGAGTGTATTCCAATTATGTGTAAATCCATAAACAATGGATAGACTCTTAGAGAAAGCCCTCTTCATGGATTACGGGCATGGACTTAGTGACAGCTATTCTGGCTACACTCAGAGTATATAAGGTCAGATAATTAACTTCTGGAACTCTTGCTAGAAAGTGTGCTACCTACCCTGTTGGCCAGTATCACTACAGTCACCATCGAGGCACTCCCCTTGGCAAATTATGCACCAAAGCCAGCACCTAGTCTACACTTCAAAGCAGTTTTGGAACTCTTTCTCTGGAATGGCCATCAGAGCTGTCATCGTATGAGGTTTGACAATTAAGTTTGTGAACTTGTCCTAGGAAAAGTGCTTCATTGCTGAATATCACTGTGGTCACCAGGTGGCCAACGAAGAGTACTGCAGAAGTGACCGCAGTGATACTCAGCAATGAAGTACATAGTTTGAGAACTTAATCGTCAGATCTCTTCTACATGGTCCAGAAAATATTGCTGGCTACATTAAAATGACTTCTCCCATAATTATCGGTAGGAATATTCCGTCAGGGTGCCTTACAGCAAATTATTGAGTTGTGAATATTTCTAAAGAGAAGAAATTTAGGAATCTAGTTATAAAGAATTGTCTTTCTCCACAGGTTATTTGTTTCAGATTCTGTGAGTTTTATCATCAGGTAACTGTAACTTCATTTCTTTTTCTATAAGATGGAAGGGACAGGGGTATCTGACTCACTGCCTCTGAGTCTAATAGTTAATTCCCTACTCTCTCTAACAGCACATGCCTTAGAATTCGGTGATGGCAAATCTTGATATTCTCCCAAGCAACTTTCTATAACAGAAGTCATTAGTTTTCTTCAGCTTCAGCTTATTATAATTGGCATTTTAATTTTTGGCGTTTTTTTTTTTTTTTAAAGACTATGAAGATTGCCATAACTTTACAAGTGATTTGCAAGCGCCCATGCCTGCCAGTTAACTCAGATGGCCACAGCACGAACGGCTTCCCATCAGAAGGGCTGAATCACTTCCCACCCTCCCGGGGCCAAGTGATTCACCAGCCAAGTTTCTTTGCAATTTGGGATAAGGAGCGTAGGATATTAGACTTCCTTTTAGTTTTCTTCCTTTCTGGTGATTTAGACATGGATGTTCTAATGGCAACTTATTTTCCCTTTGTTTTCTTTCCAAAAATATGTACTTGTTGTAAGAAATTCAGACTGCACACACTTGCATAACACAGAAAGTGGAAATTTCCCTCTGTTCCCCATCTCTAGAGAGAGCTACTTCGAACAGTTTGGTGAACATTCTTCCAGATATTATTTTCTTTACATATATTAACAGTCGTTTTTTAAAAAATGAGATCATGTGTACAGATGCTGTTTTTTTTTTTATTGTTAAATCATAGCTGTGTATATTAATGCAATCATGGGGCACCATACACTGGTTTTATAGACCGTTTGACACATTTTCATCACACTGGTTAGCATAGCCTTCCTGGTACTTTCTTAGTTATTATGTTAAGACATTTACATTCTACATTTACTAAGTTTCACATACACCCTTGTAAGATGCACCACAGGTGTAATCCCACCAATCACCCCCCACCAAACCCCCCTCCCTCCACTCCCTCTCCCCCTTCCCCATATGCTTAGGTTATAACTGGGTTTGTAGCTTTCATGTCAAAGCCATAAACTAGTTTCATAGTAGGGCTGAGTACATTGGATACTTTTTCTTCCCATTCTTGAGATACTTTACTAAGAAGAATATGTTCCAGCTCCATCCATGTAAACATGGAAGAGGTAAAGTCTCCATCTTTCTTTAAGGCTGCATAATATTCCATGGTGTACATATGCCACAATTTATTACTCCATTCGTGGATCAATGGGCACTTGGGCTTTTTCCATGACTTAGCAATTATAAATTGGGCTGCAATAAACATTCTGGTACAAATATCTTTGTTATTATGTGATTTTTGGTCTTCTGGGTATATGCCTAGTAGAGGAATTATAGGATTGAATGGCAGATCTATTTTTAGATCTCTAAGTGTTCTCCAACATCTTTCCAAAAGGAATGTATTAAT
>CAUYPK010149252.1:0-22108 GCA_963574355.1 Loris lydekkerianus | reverse complement strand
GGGTAGAATAATTCCTTGTATTTGTTTTTCTCAGAACTGCTGACCCAGCCCTATCGCGACCATCTGGAGCCCTGGACGGGCCATTTCCTGGAACATGGGGCTCTCTGGAGCCCTGGATGCCATTTCCAGGAACATGGGGCTCTTGTGGGGTAGACACCTTGTAACAAGCCTGGCCAGCTAAAAATTTTCCATTCTTATACTGTAACCTACTTCTCTCATGGTTGACTTCATCCTAGAATTTAAAATTTCTTTATGATCATCACCATCAAATCATCATCAACAACCACCACAAAATCCAAGCCAAAGTAATGGTACAGGACAATTTTACCTAATTCTTGGTAATGGAACTGGGAATTGAGAGAGAGAGATGAGAACTGCTAAGAATGGAGTAAAATAAAAGCAGAATGAGAAAAGGAAGAGGTGTCTAGGTGACAGAAGAAACAAGATATATTCATAACCTAATGCACAATAGGCACTCAGGACAACTTTATCAGCACAGCCAATGACCAACCTACCAACTTTTTGCAAATCTTGTAAAAATTACTTTAACTTCTTGAGGGTCCTGCCAGTCAAATACTGATAGTCTCACTGATCAGAGTGTTATAGAAAATAATGAGCCACCCTTTCCCAATTTATTTGGCTTTTGGTCATCCCCTTCCCCTTCTACTTAAGCTCAGGTGTTATCAGGAAAATTTTTACCAATAGGCAGAATTGCCTGTGTGGATGACTTCAGGGCAGTTAGGGGAACTGCCTTGCCTAAGAAAAAAATCCCCTCATCAGTGTTTTGATTGCTGGAATCCCCCTACAGGGGGTTTCAATACATTATCATTCCTACTCCTAGCAATTACAGACCTTTGCTCCTTTCTGTGGACAACCTTCTTAAGACTATTTATGACCAAGTCTCTGCTAAGCTCTTTGGCCACACCCTTCACCCATGCCTCATCCCTCACCTCTATACACCCTGACTTCATTCTCCATTATATCAAACTGCTTGGACCACCTGAACCCAGGACATTGCTTAGACTTCCAAGGCTTTGTGCAGCTGGTCTCTCTTCCCAGAAATCCTTAAACTCACCAGACATTTTTTACTCTATCCCAGATCCAACACAGCCAAGAGCACCTTCTTCCTTAGTAACATGGTGCCGTGTCTACTATTGATATGTCTCTCTCACCTATAAAACTGTGATCTCCAAATGCCCAACAATTAGCCAAGGGCCTTGCATATGGAGATACACAACACATTTGAATTTCATTTTATGACTGAACCCTATAGTAAAAACAATCTTTAAGATGGAAAGATTGAGAGTAGACAGGAGACACCTATAGGCACTGAAAAGGGGGGTGAGGAACACAGCAGAGTCCAGAAGCTTCTGGAGGAATCATTTTATCTCCTCAACTTACCCCAAAGCATCAGTTACATAAGATGAATGACACATGCCCCTCAGACTCTCAGGCCCTCACTTGGCTGTTTGATGGGTATACTCACTCATTTACCACCCTGCAGCTGCAGAGCCTTAAGGGGCAGCCAGGAAAAGTTTATGCGCCTCCCTAAGTGTCTTTGCTTACAAAGAGATGTTCACCTGAGAAGGCTGTGACTCAACCACCCACCAGTCATTCTAGGAAGTGGTCACAGCATATCTCCAAAAGGCTGAAATATCCTGGGTCTTAACAACTTCTCCATAACTCAGAAGATGTGCCCGAATGAGAGTGCCAGGGTGTCAAGCTGTGCATGTCCCTGTGTCCGCAAACAGTTGCCAGTAAAAATCAAAATCTCCTCTTAAATATGACCCATCCACCAACCCTCTGGGTCTCTGCCACTTCTTTCTGTTCTCACCACTGACATCTCTTCCTTTGTCTAAGTCCCAAAGGGAGCCTCTCAGCACTGAATACATGCAAGTAGCACTTAAAGGAAATTAAACAGTCAGGCTCTCCCAGTACCTGTTTAGTTCAAACACAGAGTTCTGATCTCCTGCTGATGGAAATAATTACTCAACTTCAAGAGATCCTGGGGTTATTTTCCTCTCTCCAAGAGGGGCACAGCAAAATTGTCTTCCACTGTGCCATTTGGAGATAGGGAAAAGAAATTTACCATACAATTTGTCTTAAATAAACTTTTTAAAAGCATATATAATTGAAGAACAAGGCCAAAGACTCAATTCAGCTGATCGTTGCCTGATTTTCACATGGTTCATCCAAGCCTGCCAGGATCAGGAGTCAGTCAATGACCTTGACTTGAGAACCCAGTGGTGAGGACACAGAGAGCAGTGATCACTGAGGGAGGAAATCTATGATGTCCAGGGATACTGCACTTGTCTCCTCTATGCCAGGGATGGAACTGAGGAGGAGACAGTGAGGCAGGTAAGGCCAGGTTCTGCCATAAAGGGCTCTGCCTGGTGGAGGAGATGGGCAAGTAAAGAGTTAATGGCAATGGAATGACAATGAGATGGCCCAAAGACTGACAGGGAGGGTGGAGGATGAGAGTGGCCAGCTTGGGCCAGGTGGCTCAGAAAGGCCTTCACACAAGAATGAAAGGTAGACTTTGTTTCAAGAGCATCCCTTCCAGGGACAGGAGCTCTCATGGATCTGTCAGTGCCCTACTCTGATCCTTTTTTTCCATACTTTTATACCAATTTACCCATACCCCTGCTGCTGTGAGTATTGGCTGCTGACAGCTCACAGCTGCCTCTTGCTCCAAAAAATTGCTCTGCACCAAAGGACCTCCTTTGTCCATGAGGTTATATTCCTTACCTCTTGCACTGGGGACAGCAGTACAAAATGCTTCCACCTTGCCTCAAGATAAAATCAACTCTACAAAGGAATTTAGAGCTCCCTGTAGTATCAGAAGGAACCAGAGGGACCCCATCCATGCTGAGCTGCTTCCAATGTCCCACTCATTGCCCTTCTTCTACAAGAATCCCCCTTCCTAGTAAAATAAGTGCACAAGCAACTCTGTCTTAGGAAATCACATTCAAGACAGGAACTTGTATATGGCCACTATTCCTGATGAAAAACTCGTGCTTCAGTATCTGGCTGTAAAATAAGCTGAGCTTTCCAAGTAGGGGGTTGGTAATAGTAGCCCAAAAAGACACAAATTCTGTACCTACCCAGCTTGTTTCCATGGCAACCACACCGGCCCTCCACCCAGGATCACTGTCTTTGGGACTCAGTCTCCCCTCTTACAGCTTCTGCTCACAATAATCCATGACATCTTTGTCGACCAGAGTAATCTCCAATCACAGACTTGACAATGCGATTCAGAAATATCAAAGTTCCCCATCACCAATGGAATCAAGTCCAAACCGCTCATCCTGGCACTCAAGTCTTTTGAAGATTCACCCCTCTCCTCTGTTTCCAGCTCTCCTACCACACACACACACACACACACACACACACACACACACAACCTCCTTGCATCTTCTAGTTTAACAGCTCTTCAGCTGTCCTCAGATTTGGCCTGAACTCTCTCCACTTCTCTTTCTTGTGCCTCACCATCACCTATTTGAAATGTCCCACCTCCTCCATGGAACTTCCCTCAGGCACATACTATCAAAGGATCTTTTCCTACCCATATTCACATGGTGTTTGCTTGTTTCCCTGTGGGGGCATTTCCCACACACACAGTCAGTGTGGTGTCCCAGCTTTCTACAGGAGGCCCTGTCTCACCCTGAACTGTGGGATGTCCATCAGTGAAGAATAATCTATGTTTGTGGATAGAAGTCTGGTAAGCCACATTTTGTACTTTTCTGCAGAAGACAAGGCAAGGAAAGTTTCTGATGTTTATTAAGTATCTATGACATGCCAGATGTATTATCTCTTAACATTTTGTACATATCATATAACTTACATATAGTAATGTCCACAAACTTTCTATGTGAAACTCAGTGAATTTTTATATATCTACACCCCTGTAGTCACAACTCAGATCAAGACAAAAAATAATATCTCAATGCCTCAAAAAGTTCCCTTGTGCCATTTCCCATTTAGATGCTTTCCCTAGAGTCAGCACTATTAACAGAAATTGGTTTTACCTTGCAGTCGTGGTTAAACAGATTCTCAAGTTTCATATAAATGAAATATAAATAGAATCATATAAATGGAATTTCATATAAATGAAATCATATACACATTTTCTGGTCTTCCTCCTTTCACTCACCATATCTGTGAAATTCATTCATGCATATATCAGTAGTTTGTTGCTGAATAGTGTCAACCTGAAATAGTCAAAAGGATCAGAATCCAGTTTTAAAGAGTTTGTTCAGTGAAAAACAGGAATGACCATTCCAGAACACACGAACTCCAGAGAAAAAGGAGTCAGTGCTCTGAAGATAAAAGGTAAGTTCTTGCTTACATAAGAAGACGACAAAGAAATTTAACAGATTTACATTTTCTATATAAGGCTAATTTAGGAGTTACAAAAAATTAATTACAGTTTGTTTTCTTTCTCATGTAGCTTGTTTTCTTTTCTTTATAGCTAGGTGTTCATTCCCTCTCCAATTTAAAAACTGTATTTAACATTCTACCTGAGGGCAACCTCATAGTCCTCAAGTCATTATGTAAGAAAGGTAAGAGGAAGGTTAATCTGTAATGAAAGTCAACAGTGGAGTGGGAAGGGGGTCTTCCCTGGTGCCCTTCAGCCATTTCCAACATTTTACAATATAATACAGGTAAGGAAAAAGACTTTATCTATAATCAGAGAAACAAAGGGTTACAGCTGCCTGGGTTATAGCTATCTGTCCTGTGACTAAGGCCTCTAATCACATTTCTCTGAGGCTCAAAATAATTTAGAGTTCCAGCAGCTTCTATTTTGCGTTACTTATTTTCACAATAGCATTCTATCTTATAGTATTCTACCACAATATGTTTGTTTAGTCAGTCTCCTTTTGATGAACATCTGGGCTGCTTCTAGTTTTTTATATTATCAATAGTGCTATGAATATTCTTCTACATCTTTGGGTGAATATGAACTCTAATTTCTCTTGGGTATATATTCAAAAATGAAATTGCCGAGCCATAGACCATGCATAGTTTCAGCTTTAGTAGATCTTGCCAAACAAGTTTCCAAAGGATTTGTTTCAATTTACACTCCCAACCAGCACAAGAGAGGTATAATTACTCTACTTCCTCACCGACACTTGAGATTGTCAATATTTTAAATTTTACCCATTTTGGTGGGAATGAAGTGGTTTTAATCTACCACTTCCCTGATGACTAGTGAACTTGAGCACTTATTCATATACTTATTGGCTAAGTCTTTCTCTGTTAAGTTGTGTCAGACACATACAAGGGGATCTCATTAAATTTTGATGCTGGATCCTCCTGAAAGGCAGGTATTCTTATATCAATTATATAGCTGTTAAGCTCCAAAAAGCATTGTAACTTGCCTATGGTCATGCAATCAGCAAATTACAAAGTTGAGGCTTGCACACATAGTTGCCAGACTGTAAAAGGTTATTTTGAAAGGACCAAGCTAACTCCATTTTGTTAAAACTAACTCCATTTTGTCTCACAGCCTTCACTGACCCCACTTTGCCCCGCAGCCTTCAATTTACAGCTGCAGCTGCATACCAAAGGTGATAGGCAACCTGCTTGCATACCAAAGGTGAAAGGCCACCTACTTCCTCCCCCACCCCCAGCTCCAGTGTGTCTGCCCCAAGTGATAAATCCCTGGTAGTAGTAAATCTTTCCCCTAAACAATTAACCTAACTCAAACATTGTTTAGGTCCCTAAGCCCCCATTCCACCCCCCTTTTCTTTTCTGTATCCTTAAAACTGCTCTTCGCTCTGCAGACGGGGCTTCTCGGCCCTCCAGGAACGAGAAGCCCAGACTAGTCTGTGAATAAATGGCTCTTCTGCTTTTGCATCGGACTCAGCTCCTTGGTGGTCTTTGTGGGTGATTTCAAGATTTGGGCACAACAATTTTCCTACTATAAGGTCAGGCTTTTCCAGAATAACATCACTGTTAAGAGTACAGACTCCAGCACCAATTACCAAGGTTGAGATCCTGCCACTGTGAGACTTTGGACAGGACTTCCTTAAGCCTCCATTATCTCACCTGTGATATGAGGGTAATAACAGTACTATTTGATGTGATCATTGTGAAGATTAACTAAAACAAAGCACAGTGCCTAGCACACAGTAAGAACCCAATACATAATATGCCACATGCCTTCCCATCACCTCCTCCCAGGATGGCACCTCCAAGAAGAATATTTTCCTCTATTTACCTGTGAAGACTGTCAAAATTTTGCTACAAAAAGAAAGGAAAGAGTGTGGGGAATCCATGTCTGCTTGCTTTTAATTTTGCTTTGCATGACATCCCAATACAAAGATATCCCTAGAGTTATATTTTCTAAAATCTTATTGGAAAAAAAGTAGGCACACTGTAATGTTAAAATGTCAGAAGAGGAGGTGAACACTCCAAGTCTAAATACCCTCTGAGTCTGTCATCATGTGACTATCTAGAGTTTAATTCAGCTTCCCAGCCATTGACCTCACTAGTTTCTACCAAAAATTGCCATTTGAGCCAGAAATCCCAAGTATTCAAGTTCATTAGTCATCAGGGAAGTGTAAATTAAAACCACAAAAAGATGTCACTTCATACCCACCAGAATGAATAAAACTTAAAAGACCAACAATATTAAGGATTGGGTCCCTGTTTTTCTCCTCTCTGGGGGCCCTTTAGATACATTTTAGCTATAGACTTCAAAGAATGGGAACAAATTATTGATTCCATGTTATTAAAAATCAGAATGAGGAGTCACAAGATATTCAGTTCAGTAACCTGCTGAGTGTATCCAAGAAAAAAACCGAATGATTGAAGGGATCTAACATTATTAAATAAATCTCTAATGAGTTCAGTTGAGCAAGTTCAAAAATAATTATTCTCGAGTTCCAAGAGTCAGTATGGTCTTTAATGTTTTCCCCTGAGTTACTAAGACTTTCTAAACTCTTCTAAGAAACAAATCCTCAGCCCTTTATAAGGCAGTCAAGGCCATGACATAAACTACCTTGTCATCTGACAGCAATATAGCAAATGTGATACCTGCTCTACTGTGTAGCCAAACACAAAATACCTAGAAATAGTTTTTTATAATAACTCCAAATTGTC
This sequence comes from Loris lydekkerianus, assembly GCA_963574355.1. Classification (NCBI taxonomy): domain Eukaryota; kingdom Metazoa; phylum Chordata; class Mammalia; order Primates; family Lorisidae; genus Loris; species Loris lydekkerianus. Next base: position 15,001 of record CAUYPK010149252.1, on the reverse strand, counting down.
ATATATGCTATGAAATAAAAAATAATTTTGGGCTGGCACAGTGGCTCATGTCTGTAATTCTAATACTTTGAGAGGCTGAGGCAAGGGAATTGCTTGAGCTCAGAAATTCAATACCTGCCTGAGAAAGAGTGAGACCCTATCTCTATTAAAAATAGAAAAAATTAGTGGGGCATTGTGGCCAACTATAGTCTCAGCTACTCGGAAGGCTGATCAAGAGGATCACTTGAGAACAAGAGTTTGAGGTTGCTATGAGCTATGACTCTAGGGCATTCTACCCAAGGTGACCAAGTGAGACTCTGTTGCAAAAATAATAATTTTAAAAATTCGGGGAGGAGGGGTAGGAACAAGATGGCAGACTAGAAGATCATTCAGCTGAGTTCTCCTAGAACAACTAGGGAAAAAGAGAGAATACAGCCATACCTGGCACAGGGACCTTATCCAGAGTCATACCTCAGGGAGCACAGTGATGAGGTTGTGAGCTGGTTTCATTAAACTTTCAACAGTATATGATCTGAAGTAGTGACAATTTGATGAATTAGGCAAGTGTTTACAATCTGCAGACATTGGCTGGCCCCCCACAGAGGTCCAGAATGGGAGGAAGACTTTCCAGAGTTTTCAGTTGTTGTGGGAATCTGAATGTTGAGAGGAAAGCTTAGAAAGAGTGAGCAGACTCAAGCAGTACACAGCAACCAGAGTTGAATACTGGCTGCAGGGGATTTGCCACAGGTTTGGTGGCTGGAAAAGCAGCCATACTGAGAAGGTCTTGGTGGCCAGGGGGCTGGCATTGTGGGAAGGTCATGAGATAGTCTTATCAGGGGCCTAAGGCACACTTATCTTAATTCTGCCTATCAGGATCAAAACTCCACTCTTGGGACAGGCTGAGGGACTCCTACACCCCACAGGAACTTGTGTCAGAGGACATTGTAAGACCTGCCCCTGAAGGATTCTGGAGATCTTTAAGATCCCAACCCAGCAGGGCCTGAATCCTCAGGAAATAATCAGGTGCTCACTGGAGGCAAGTAGGAGTAAGAATGATAGGTTGCTTGCTGTGTTCTCCATCTCCTAAGAAAACCACACCACCACCTGATGTCCTGTGAAATATTGAAACACATTATCATCAAGAGCAAGGACTCCTGATTTTGTTGTTGTTGTTGTTGTTTTGCCATGAGGAAGAATTTGGGTTTGTTCAGCCTGAGTCCACTTCAAGGCCTAAGCTGTGAGACAAGGTAATTTGAAACAAAGGAAGAAATGAACAAGAAAAAGGAAGACAAGGAGGTCAACAAGAAGAAAGAACGTATGAGGAGAAACCAACAGAAAAATTTGAGCAATATGAAAAACCAAAATAGAACAATTCCCCAAAGGGATCATGAGGCAGCTATTGCAGAAGATTCCACCTATAAAGAATTAGGGACTTGACAGAAAGGAAATTTAAAATATGGATGATAAAGACATTAAAAGAAATGGACAAGAAAATTGAAGGACAGAATCAAAAGTCAGATAAGAGATATATAGAATATAGAAAGGATATGGTAGAGCTGAAGGAAATGAAAGAGACAATCAGGGAATGTAAAGATGCAGTAGAAAGTATCAAAAATAGGTTAGACCATGGAGAAGAAAGAACCTCAGAGCTAGAGGATAAAGTTTTTTACTTAACCTAGGTGGTTAAAGAGGCAGAGAAGAAGAGAGAGAAAGCATAAAAGGCACTTAGAGAATTATGAGGCTCTTCAAATCTTCAAACATATGACTAATACAGATTTCTGAAGGGGAAGAAGATTGTCCCAAAGGAATGGAAGCCCAACTGGAGACTATCATAAATGAAAACTTCCCAAGTTTTACTAAAGACCTCAACACATTCCTTTCAGATGGATATTAAACCCTAGATCATCTCAACTCAGAGATTCCCCAAGACACATTGTAATGAACCTGTCCAAAGTCAAGATGAAAGAAAAATTTCTACAAGCAAACAGAAATAAATGCCAACTGACCTACAGCTACAGCAGCAGAGCCATTAGTATAACAGCAGACTGTTCAGCTGAAACTTTCCAGAAGAGCATGGTCATCCACCCTCAACATTCTGAAATAACCCAATTTTCAGCCAAGAATTCTGTATCCTGCTAAACTGAGCTTCAAAATCCATGGAGAAATCAAATCTTTTGTGGATTTATAAACACTGAGGAAATTCACCAAAACAAGATCAGCTCTACAGAAAATATTTACACCTATTCTCAACACTGACCATCACAATGGACTACCAGCAAAGTAAACATCCAGAAGCTAAGGTTCAAAACTTAGCTTCAACAATGTCACAAAGGATATAACTACACAATAGATTTTCACAAAATAATATGAATAGAACTCCACCACACTTATCAATTCTCTCAATAAATGTCAATGGACTGAATTCATTGCTGAAGAGGCACAGTGTCTGATAGGATAAAAAAGTACAAGCCATCCATATGTTCTCTCCAGGAGACACACCTATCCTTGAAGGACAAATCAAGACTCAGGGTTGAGGGATGGAAAACAGTATTTCAAGTAAATGGAAATCAGAAGAAAGGAGGATTGCAATCTTATTTTCAGATACAAGCAGATTTAAAGCAACTAAACTTAAGAAAGACAAAGATGGATACTTTAGGGTGGCACCTGTAGCTCAACAAGTAGAGCACCAGCCTCATATACCAAGGATTGTGGATTTGAACCCAGCCCCAGCCAAACTGCAACAAAAAAATAGCTAGGCATTGTGGCGGGCACCTGTCATCCCAGCTACTTGGGAGGCTGAGGCAAGAGAATTGCCTAAGCCCAGGAGCTGGAGTTTGCTGTGAGCTGTGACAACATGGCACTCTACCATGGGTGACAAAGTGAGACTGTGTCTCAAAAAAATAAAAAGAAAGAAAGAAAAAAGATGGATACTTTACACTGGTCAAAGGAATACAAGAAAACATTTCAATTTTAAAGATTTATGCACCCAACTTAAATGCTCCCAGATTCACAAAACAGACCTAGATGGGTCTGAGCAATATGATATCCCATAACACCTTAATGTCTGAGGACACCCCTCCAACAGAACTGGACAGATTCTCTAAACAAAAATTAAACAAAGATACAAAGGACTTATATGCAACCCTAGAATAAATGGGATTAATAGACATATACAAAATGCACCATCCAAGCTAAAGAATATACATTTTTCTCACTAGCTCATGGTATGTACTCCAAAATCAACCACATCCTAATATACAAATCAAACCCCAGAAAAAATGAAAATAATAGAAATTATGCCTTGTATCTTCTCAGTCCACAAGGCAAGGTAGAACTCAACTCAAACAAAAACAATGCCCACACAAAGACTTGGAAATTAAACAACTTTATGCTGAATAATAGTTGGGTTCAGGAAGAGCTAAAAGAAGAAATTGTTAAATTCCTCAAACATAACAACAAAGAAACACAAGTTCCCAAAACCTATAGGATACATCAAAAGCAGTCTTATGAGGGAAATTTATCACATTAGATTCCTACATTCAAAAACTAGAAAGAGATCTTCTTTCCTAACCTTTTGCATTTTTCGTCTCATTTCCTGTCAGGTTTTCCATTTCCCTCCCCCACCACCCCTCCAAGCCTATGACACACTTTCTCTCCTTTTTTCTCTTTGGCCTCCTCTGGCCTTTGCTCTCCTGCCCAGGAGCACGCAGCCCCCTGCTGGCCCTGTAGCCCCTGGGTGGGAGGCACCCCTGAACGGGTGCGGGCCATGGGGACAGCAGGCCCAGCACCCAAAGGAAGCCGGCAGGCTGCATGGAGGAGGCACCCAGCATGGCGGGCAGAGCATAAACACCCCAGGGAGACAAGATGGCGAACTGAAACCAGCTTTCCACAGAGGCTCCCATCCAGAATGAGAGTTAAGGGATGAAAATTTAGCAAGTAACCTGGTGGATTTGAGCTGCACCAAGAGAGAAGGTTGAAGAATGCACATCAACCCTGTTGAGATGAGCTGCAACCTCAAGGACACAAACAAAAGCAAAACGGCTCACTCCTGGATATTCTGAAGCCACACTCCTTGTCTCCCTGGGCAACCAGAGGAGGCCACCCGAGAGAAAAGGAATTGCCTGAGGCGACTCACAAACCCAGGAAGCTTCCAGGGCGGGGCCGACTCAGAGAGGTAACCGAATACAAACCTCCAACAACAAAGACAGGACGTTGGAACTCAGAACATCTCTTCTGCTGGTGAATTTAGCAGGAAAAGAGACAGAATCCCACAAAGTTGTTCTGTTCTGTTCTTTTCTGTCAGTAACTTCAATCAGGGGCAGGGCTGGGCCTGAGTGAACACCCCCTGACCTTCATCAAGTGCCCAAGATGTCAGGCCTCACCTCCTCCTGCTAGATAGCGGCAGAGTGCAGAGGCCTGGCCGATTTCCTTATGATTTAGGCAGGTGAAAACCTCTAGAGTATCTGTTCACTACAGACAACTGGGTCAGCCATCTGCAGGGATATCAGTGACTGGGTCCATCAGAGGGGCAAGGTGGGGAAGGAGACATCAAACTTCCCAGATTGATCTATTTGCTGGGTGACTCCTCCTGACTCCACGCAGCACTGGAGCAAGCCATATAAGAGTAGTCACCAGACCCCTGTGATCCAGTTCCCAAAGACTTCTTCAACTCTCCCCCCCAAGACAGGTGTCAACTGAGACAATTGATTTGGTCCTTTTGAACTGAGGACTTTTCAGGTGGTGCCCTAGGTGTGCAATTGTAGGAAGGTTTGATTTTCCTTTTCCAATTGCTGCCAGTGGAGGGAGGGGTGACTTAATTGCTGTTTTTTCTCCACAGCTGAGACTTCAACCCAGAATAAATGTTTCACTAGGGTTGAACAGAAACCAGATGAAAACGAGACTTAGCCCCACCACACCAGACAGGGCCCGAGTTTCTCAGGCCACAACACTGTACACGCCCTCAACAAAACCCCAGGGTAAAAATCAAAGGGAGTAAACCATGGGGCGGAATCAGCAGAAAAACTCTGGTAACATGAATGGCCAGAATAGATCAACCCCCAGAAGGAAAGATATGGCAGATGTAATTGAAGATCCCATTCATAAACAACTGGCTGAGATGTAAGAAATCGAATTCAGAAGTTGGATTGCAGACAAGATTAATAAAGTGGAATTAGGAATTTGAGGAGAAATTCAAAAGTTATCTCAAGAATTTAACAAATTGTATCCAATGTACTCAGCTCTACTATGAAGCTAGATTATAGCTTTCACATGAAGGCTATAGCCCAACAATAGTACAAGACTATGGGGAAAAGGCCAAGGACAGGGAAGGGACGGGGGAGGTTTTGCTGGAGGGAGGATAATAAATGAGGCCACATCTATGGTGCATCCTAGAATGGGTACAGGCAAAACTTACTAAATGCACAATACAAATGCCTACATACAGTAACTAAGAAAATGCCATGAAGGCTACACTGAACAGTTTGATGAGAATATATCAGATTGTATATGAAAGCAGCACATTGTACCCCTTCATTGCACTAATGTACACAGCTATGATTTAACAATAAAAATAAATAAATTTAAAAAAATAATTAAAAGTATTAAAAAATAAAATAAAATAAATAAATAAAAAAAGAATTCAATAAGTATGTCATGAGTCACATACAACTCATATATGCAGTGTAAAAACTGATTCTAGCGTCAGTAGAGTTGCTTATAACTCATATATAGAAAACAAAAAATATCAATTTTTTCGTTAAGTTAGAAAGGATCATTTTATTTTGAAGTTTTTAGTCTATTTTTATAATAAAAAACTTTGACCTCAAGGGAAAAAATATTATTTTCTAGTATGGCAGTCAATATGTTAAAAAGGAAATAATAGCGAAACGCAATGGCTCACATCTGTAATCCTAGCACTGTGGGAAGGTCAGGCCGGAGAATTGCATGAGCTCAGGAATTCAAGACTTGTCTGAGCCAGAGTGAGACCCCAAGTCATAAAAAAAAAAAAAAAAAAAAAAAACGAAAAACCCAGCCAGACACCAAGGCAAGCGCCTGTAATACAAGTGGCTTCTGGAGGCTAAGGCAGTAGGATGCCCACAGCCAGAGTCTGAGGTTGCCGTGAGCTATAATGCCATTTCACTCTGCTCAGGGCATAAGGTGGGACTCTGTCTCAACAAAAACAAAAACAAAAAGGAAGAAAGAAAATCATAAAGAATAGATACCAATGAAATATAAAGCAGAAAAAATTGAGTAAAATAAAATCACTGAATCCCAAAACCAAGTTTTCTGAAAGAACAATAGAACTGACATACCTCTAGCTAGTTTGATCAAGTAAAATACAAATTAGCAATATTAGGAAAGAAAGGCTCTTACTACAGATGCAAAAATTATTAAAAGAATAAGGGCATATTATAAACAACTTTATGCAAACAAACTTGACTGCTTAGATAAAATGTATGATTTTCTTGACAGATATTTTCTAAATCAAGTTGAAAAAAAAACAAACCCTAAAATATAAAGCCCCTTAAATTAATAATTTAAAATACTAGGTCCTAATTATTTCTCTTGTAAATTCTATTAAAGAGTTAATGACAAAGTCTTTCAGAAAATAGATGCAGAGGGAATGTTTCTAATATTATTTTAAGAGGGCAACATACCCCTACCAAAATCTATAAAAGATTTCATAAGTAATTTACAGACTAATATCGTTCATGAACACAGGACATTTTCAAGAAAATATTAGGAAATCAAACCTACCAATATGTATAAAGAATAATACAGGAAGACCAAGTGGAATTTATTCTAGAAATGCAAAGCTGGTATTAATCCATCAATACTATACTAATGGAACAAAGGACAAAAATCACGATTCTCTCCACAAATACAGAAAAAACATCTGACAACATTCGATGTAAGTTCATTATGAAAACTCTCCAAAATCCAGAAGAAAAAGCAATTTCTTCAACTTGCATATGAAAAATCATGAAGCCAGGCAGGAAGAAATAGAAAATGTGAAAATTCTTATATTTACTAAAGAAATGAGATATTATAAAAAAAACTTTCCACAAGAAAACTGCAGGCCCAGGTAACTTATACCTAGTATAATATAAACACAAAAACATGACAAATGACATCACAAGAAACAAAATTTATAAACCATTTTCATCATTAACGTATACCTAAAACTCTTTTTTTCTTTTGCAGTTTTTTTTTTTGGCCGGGGCCAGGGTTGAACTCTCCACCTCCAGTATATGGGGCTCGCTCCCTACTCTTTCAGCCACAGGCGTTGCCCTACGTAAAAATCTTTTTAAAAATTGGCAAATAGAGTTTTGTTACATATCAAAAGGAAGTTATCATCAGTCACAGTTTACTAAAGGAATGCAACAGTGGTTTAACATCCAAAAAACCAGATCCTTAACATAATAATTAAGAAAATGCTATGAAGGCTATGTTAACCAGTCCGATGAAAATTTTTGAAACTGTATATAAAACCAGCACATTATACCTCATGATTGCATTATTGTACACAGCTATGATTTAATAAAAAAATATTAAGAAAGGTCCTTATAATTTGTCACAGAAATAGAAAAATATTAAAACATAATTAATATTAAAATATTATAACAATGTTAAAATATTATAACATTAACCAAAAACAAACAAAGAAAAAAACATCTTCCAAACAATGACAGAAAAAGCATTTAATAAAATTCAGCAGGTCTTTGTGAAAAAAATTCTTAGCAATCAAAAGTACAAGAAAACTCCTTTAATCAGGGGCCAGGTGTAATGGCTCATGCCTGGTAACTCTAGCACTCTTGGAGGTTGAAGCAAGTAGCTCCCTTGAGCTCAGAATTGGAGACCACCCTGAGCAAGAAGAGTTAGACCCTGTCTCTACTAAAGACTGCCAGGCATTGTGACAGGCGCCTGTAGTCCCAGCCACTCAGGAGGCTGAGGCAAGAGGATTACTTGTGCCCAAGAGTTGGAGGTTGCTGAAGAAAACTCTTTTAATCTGATAATCTATAAAAACCCAAGAATAAAGATAATATTTAATAATGGCAAGATAGTAAGAATGCCTCATTATTACTTCTATTCAATATTGAACAAGTAGTAGCCAATGCAATATGGTAGGGAAAAAATAAAATAAAAGGCTTAGAAATTAGGAGGATGGGAGAAGAAAACTTTCTTCGTTAGTCACAAAAATAATATAGAATGTACACACACACCCGTAACAATTAGTACAGCAAGGACATTGGAAACAAAGACAATATCCAACTAAAAAATAGAATTGCTATTTACTATTAATAGTAATACATTGTACTAGTAATACATTGTACTTCATTGTACAAGAATACAATGAAATTTTAAAAACAGTAATACTTAGAATAACATTAAAAATATAAAATGAGGAATAATCTAAGATATACAATAACTCCATACAGAAAAACTATAAAACACGGAGAGAAAATACATTCTAGCTAAATAAATGGAATATCTCATATTTATGAACAGAACACTCAATTTATCAATTTTCCCCAAGCTAAACTATATCACGCATAATTCCAGTCAAAATTTCAACTCTATGTATGTGTAAATTGACAAGCTATTATAAAATTCACATGGAAATGAAAAGGACAAAGAATAAATAAGCTGGCTGGGTACAGTGTCTCAAGCCTGTAATCCTAACATTCTGGGAGGCAAGTCAATTGCTTGAGCTCAGGAGTTCAACACCAGCCTGTGCAAGAGCAAGCCCCTGTCTCTGCTAAAAACAGCAAAAGTAGCTGGGCATAGGGGCGCACACCTGTAGTCCCAGCTATTCAGGAGGCTGAGGCAAGAGTTTGAGGTTGTTATGAGCTACAAGGATGCCACAGCACTCCCAAGGCAACAGTGTGAGATTCTGTCTCAAAAAAAAAAAAAAAAAAAAAAAAAGAAAGAAAGAAAAAATAAGCTAATTTTGAAGAACAAAAAAACAAACAAAACATAAATTCATACTATCAAATAAAAAGACTTGCTACAAAATTAATAATTAAAGATAGTGTAACATTGACAAGAAGATTTCATGTAATAAGAGTTCAGAACAGACCCACACATGTGTGTCCCCAGATTTGTGATACAAATGACACTGCAGTGAGGTGGGGAAAGGATGATCTTTTCAATAAATGGTACAAGGTCAGCAAGATATCCACATTAACAAAAAAAAAAAAAAAAAAAAAAAACAAAACACTTTCCGCCCAAAATTCCAGTTATTTTTATCATATAAATGTTAAAAGTAAACAAACAAAAAAAAATTAAAAAAAAAAAAAAAAAAAAAAAAAAACAAAACCCTTTCCTCCCAAAATTCCAGGTAGATTTAAGATCTCAATGTAAAAGGGTTGATAATAAAACTTATAGAATAAAACAGAAGAACATCTTATGACCTTGTAAATCAGTAGATTTTCTTCTTATAAGAACACAAAAAGTAGTAACTATAGATGAGTATGCACATGCACACAGGTTGGATTTTATAACAAACTTCAGCCCATCTAAAGGCAACATTGAGAGTGAAGGGCAAGCCACAGAGCAGAAGACATTTGTTATACACAAAGTACATAAAGGACTCTTAAAAAAAAATGGCATGACAACACAACAGAAAGAAAATAAACTTATGAACTGATAACACTATACATCCCACAAAATGGCTAAAATGAATGGATACAGAACAACAAGAATTCTCATATTTTACTGAGAAATGTAAATAAGTATCCCTTTAGAAAACTGACAGATATAAACAGAGGGTGCCAAAAAAATGTGTATGTGCACATATTTATACACACATACTCAGTACTTCTCCAAACTATACAATTGACAGAAATGTGTCAAAATGCATGTACATGGCAGCCCTAGTTGTAATAGACCCAAACAGGAAAACAAATGAAATGTTCCCTATAAGGGGCAGCACCTGTGGCTCAGTGAGTAGGGCGCCAGCCCCATATACCGAGGGTGGCGGGTTCGAACCTGACCCCAGCCAACCTGCAACAACAACAACAAAAATAAAAAATAGCCAGGCGTTGTGGCAGGCGCCTATAGTCCCAGCTACAGGAGGCTGAGGCAAGAGAATCACCTAAACCCAAGAGCTGCAGGTTGCTGTGAGCTGTGTCCCCACAGCACTCTGAGGGCAACAAAGACTCTGTCTCAAAAAAAAAAAAAGAAATGTTCCCTATAAGAAGAAGACATAAATTGTGGTGTAATCTTACAATGGAACCCCATACATTAGTTAGAATGAATGACTTACAACTACATACAGCAACATGTCTGAATCTCACAAACATAATGCTGAGCCACAAGAAACCAGAGACAAGAAACACACATACTGTATCATTTCACCATATGAAGTTCAATACCTTGCAAAATTAATCAATCTGTGATGTTAGACATCAGGATAACATTTCTTTGGGTGGGTGCTGGGTAATGACTAGACAGGGGACACAAGGCAGTACCATATGAGATACTGGTAACATATTATTCCTTGGTCTGGGTATTGTTTATACACATGATCATTTTGTGAAAATCTACTACATTCTCATATGTACATTTCAAACAACAGTTCACTTAAAAAGACACAATTTTTTTTTTTTTTTTTTTGGAGACAGAGCCGTACTATGTCACCCTTGGTGGAGTTCCATGGTGTCACAGCTCACAGCAACCTCAAACTCTTTGGCTTAAGCAATTGTCTTGCCTCAGCCTCCCAGGTAGCTGGGACTATAGGTGCCCACCACAATGCCCTGCTATTTTTTTATTGCAGTTGTTTAGCTGGCCAGGGCTGAGTTCGAATCCGCCACCCTTGGTATGTTGCTGGCGCCATAACCACTGTGCTATGGGTGCCAAGCCACAATATAATTTTTTTGAAGGCAAGTTGACACTTGCATGATTTGCATGTCTATATGAAACAATACAGATTGTGCATATTGACAATCAATGTATTTCTGAAAAAGAACCTAAGACCTAAAAGACAACAAAACTTACTAAGATTTACTGGTACAAAGTGATAATAGTATGCATAATAGGCAAATCAATGGAACTAGAAAGAATAAAAAGTTATATAGTAGATATGAGAATTTTTACTATGGTACAGATAGCATTTCAAAACTTAAGAGCATTTACTTACGCACTTAAGTAAAAGCATTAAACCTGTAAGTTATACGACAGGAAGAATACTGTCTAAAAGAAACAAGAGAATTTTGGTCAATGCTAATAATTAACTGAGTCACTGACTTTTAAAAAGACACCTTTAAAATAAGGTGCTTTCTTAAGACTTGCAATCAAGTTAATTAAAAACTGACAATTTTGGACAAGAGGAGATCAAAGTTAACTTTAAAGCCTGGGGCAAGTATACAAGATAATAAAATTAGAAACAGTCATCAGATTTACCCAATAAAAAACAAGATCAGGCTAGTTGTGACCTAGAGGAAAAGAAAAAAGGGAATAAAAAGTAGCAGGATACTAGATGAACTCCGTTATTGAACTGAGGAGTAAGTTTCCTTGGAGTCTAGGAGACAACCTATATTTACCAGTTCATCCCCATCTTAATAGGCAACTACGTGTTGATGAATCCTGAACACTGTACAATGCACATAGCACTGTGTTATGTAAAATCTTTGTACTCTGAACTAGTCTAATTCAAGCCCATATTTACCTTGCAAATGGAAGATGCATCGACTTGCACCATTTACTAATCCGTTTCTTCTCACTGGCTGGCAGTTGAAAGGAATTCTGATGGAACTATTTTTGAAAAGAGCAAAGAAGATGGAAAGAAAGTTTCTAACCTCATTAAAACATTTTTTTTTTTAAGTACCAAATTATATAATGACATCAATAGTAAAAGAACAATCTTTATATTAGCCTTCAATAGTTTAATGAGAACAATGTGATGATAAGGTTATATAGCACAGTTCATCCTTCATCATGCCAACCAAAGATAATAACTACCAATATTTTGGTATATAACCTTTCAAACATTCTTCTGTTCATAGGAATAAATACATATGGGTATATGCACATATATGCAATATCTTTACTTACATATGCAATAGATTCATGTTATATATGTATGCATATTATATAATATATTGATTGGATTTTATATATTTTAAATAACTTTTAAAATTCAAAGTCTGAGTGATTTTACTATATCTTTTATATTTTTACTTATCTATTATTTTCTATATTTCTGACACAAACATATTTTAATTACTTAATAAGGACCAGAAAATCAGGTAACAATACAACTATGTTTTTCTATGACTGAGCTAAGCTATAACAGAAACAGGGGTATGGCCAGATTAACAAACTGATGTTAAAATGCATATGAAAATGAAAAAGACCTAGAGTAGCTAAAGCAACTTAAAAAAAAAGAAGTTAGAGAGTCATAGTAATTGAGACAGTGTAGTATTAGCATAACAATAGACAAATAAATCAATTAAATAGAACTGAGTCCAGAAATTGACCCACACATATTTGGTCAATTTTTGACAAAGGCACAAAGCCAAATGGGGAACTTCAACTTCCACACCTCCCAAGCTATAACAAGGCAGCTCTCCTTCCAACCAGGGGTATTGTCAGAAAGGGCATGGGATACCCCAGTATTGAAGAACATCTTCCTAACCAGCAATATCAGTGGCCTGTTTTATATTTGTCTTATAAGAGGGTCAGTCAGGTATGGCCATTAAGAGGAGACAGAGGCTCGGCACCTGTACCTCAAGTGGCTGAGGCACCAGCCACATATACCTGAGCTAGCGTGTTCAAATCCAGCCTGGGCCTGCCAAACAACAATGACAAGTATAACCAAAAATAGCTGGGTTGTTGTGGCAGGTGCCTGTAGTCCTAGCTACTTGGGAGGCTGAGGCAAGAGAATTGCTTAAGCCCAGGAGTTGGAGGTTACTGTGAGCTCTGATGCCAAGGCACTCTACCCAGGGCAACAGATTGAGGCTCTGTCACAAAAAAAAAAAAAAAAAAAAAGAGAGAGAGAGAGAGAGCAGAGACTCAAGAATAAACAAAGTTTATTGTACTCACAGGTCCTAGAGATAAGAGGCACAGTCTGCCACCACACAGGGTCACATGGAAAAGATAGCAGGGTGATCAGGGTGAGAGGCAAGTTCAGGCCAGAGTCTTTACTGGAATTTCCATAAGAAAGGCAAGGCAGGACAGGGTGAACAGTCTAGAATTGGCTAGTTTGGAGTAATTTTGGCAGGTAGATTCTAAGATATAGAAGAGGTCCCCATATGTCTAGTGCCTGGTCCAAGGATGATCAGAGCAGAGGAATATTGCCCTCTGGGATGTAAGGGCCAGATAGGGAAGTATAGCTCTGGATTGATTAGTTTGCATATCAAAGGTGCTATGGCTTGATGTCTCCTCTAAAAGTGACACTGAAATTTAATTGCCACTGCAATGGTATTAAGAGGTATGTCCTTTAAGAGAGGATGAGTAGTGGATGGATTATGCCTCATTATCATAGGAGTGGGTTAGTTATCGCGGGAGCTCTGCCTCTTTTTCTCTCTGTTTTGCATGCTTGCTTGCCCTCTGCCATGGGATGATCCTCACCAGACACCAGTGCTTTTAGACTGCCTCAGATCTATAAACCAAATAAATCTCTGTTCTTCATAAATTACCCAGTTGGGTATTCTGTTATAGGAGCAGAAAATGGATTAAAAAATGGTATGCTCCTGGCTCAGCATTCCGAAGAATTGCTTAGCCCTGGGAAGGGAAGTGCCTCCTCGGGCAATTAAGACTTTAGAGATGTCAAAACATCATAATATACAGAAAATAAAACATGTACACTACATATCACTACTTGGTGGTAAGAAAGAACCTCCCTTCATCTATTCTATGCAGAAGAGATCCAATTTAGAACTAGGATTTTCATCACTCTTCAGTGGTAACAACCTCTGCTTTCATTCTTTGCCTGGTATTACTAGAAACCACAAAAGTAATGAGGTGTCCCTCCCTATTTCACCCAGGGTGGCATTAGCTCAAACTCTCACCCCCATTCATTGGGTGTCAACAGAGGCTGAATGGGAAATCTAAAATTCAGTCCCCACTTGGCAGTAGGCAGCAGCTCCCCCAATCACCAGCATTCGTATCAAAGAGGTCCAATAAAACAGAAGATTAAATAAGATCCTTTGTCTCATAAGATAATAGACCTATTATGTCTAAGATATAATCAAATCATTCACACTCAAAATTACAAAATTCTCAATATGAATGAGAAAACAATGAACAGACACAACATGGAGATGGCACAAATGTTGGGATCATTTGTCAAGGATTTTAATGCAATCATCATAAAAATGCTTCAACAAGTAATTACTACTGTTTAAAACAAATGAAGTCTCAGCAACTAAACAGAAGACATAAAGAATCAAATGGAGGCTCAGCGCCTGTAGCTCAAACGGTTAAGGCTCCAGCCACATACACCAGAGCTGGTGGGTTCAAATCCAGCCCAGGCCCACCAAACAAAGACACCTACAAACAAAAAATGGCCAGGCATTGTGGTGGGCGCCTGTAGTCCTAGCTACTTGGGAGGCTGAGGTAAGAGAATCGCTTGAGCCCAGGAGTTGGAGGTTGCTATGAGCTGTGATGCCACAGCACTCTACCCAGGGCAACAGCTTGAGGCTCTGTCTCAAAAATAAACAAAAACAAAAAAACCTATACATCACAAAATCTCAAAACTGCAGATGCTGGTGTGGATGTGGAAAGAAGGGAACACTTTCACACTGCTGGTGGGACTGCAAACTTTCTGGAAGAAAGTATGCAGAAACCTCAAAGCACTGACACTAGACCTCCCATTTAATCCTGCAATCCCATTACTGGGCATCTACCCAGAAGGAAAAAAATCCTTTTATCATAAGGACACTTGTACTAGACTGTTTATTGCAGCTCAATTTACAATCGCCAAAATGTGGAAACAGCCCAAATGCCCACCAACCCAGGAATGGATTAACAAGCTGTGGTATGTGTATACCGTGGAATACTATTCAGCTATTTAAAAAAA